>LR750834.1:0-174123 GCA_902729485.2 Mus minutoides
CTATAGGTGGAAGAATAACATGAACTAACTAGTTCCCCCTGCGCTCATGTCTCTAGCTGCATATATGGAAGAAGATGGCCTAGTTGGCCATCATTGGGAGGAGAGGCCCCTTGGTCATACAGACTTTATATGCCCCAGTACAGGGAAACGCCAGGGCCATTATGTGGGAGGGGGTGGGTAGGGGAGCAGGGCGGGGATGGGGGAGGGTATGGGGAAATTTCTGGATAACACTTGAAATGTAAATGGAGAAAATATCTAATAAAGAGAAAAAAATTAAAAAAAAAAGAGAGGCTAATGAACTCATTGATTCTCTGAAGTGAATTTGACCCTAAGAAGAAGGGTAAATATTATTTTATATCTCCCCAAGGGAGACTACTTCAGCAACAGTAGGCAATTTGTGTCACTTTGCAGTCTACCTTTGTGTTCTCTTAAGTCCATGGCTTGATGAAAAAGAGACTTTATTGTACTTTTTAAATTATTTTTTTAGACAAGATGTGGTGGTTTGAATGAGAATGGGCCCATAGGCCCATATTTGAATGCTTGTTCTGTAGTTGGTGGAACTGTTTGGAAAGATTAGGAGGTGTGGCCTTGCAGAGGTAGACTGGCCTTGAAGTTTCAAAAGTTCACATTATTCCCAGTAAACCTCTTTCTCTCTGCTTTATGATTGTTGTCTCAATATATAGTCCCTGAGCTACTGCTCTAGCACCATGCTTGAATGCCTGCTGCCATGCTCTCTGAAGTGATGGTTACTGACTCAACTGTGAAAAGTAACTAAGACACAGGGTCTCTTGTAGCTCAGGCTAGCCTCAGATACAATGTAGTTGAGAGTGACCATGAACTCCTGATCTTCTTACCTCTGTTTCCCAAATAGTGAGATTGCAGGAGTGAGCCAACATTACCAGGTTCTTTTCTTTTCTTACATGGTATGACTTTTTTCCCCACTATGATCAATAAGCAACCTCAGTGAGAACTGGTTTATTCTGATTCACAGTCTTAAGGTGATATAATCTATCTGGCAGGGAAAGCATGGTGGCTAGAACCAAAGCAATCTACATAATCAACATAATCTCTATTAAAATTCAATTCCGTTCTTCACTGAACTAGGAAAAAAAATTCAAAGATTCATATAGAAGTATGAAAGACCTAGGATGAGCAAAGCCATCCTAAGCAGAAAGAACAATGCTAACAGCAACAGTTCCTGATCTCAAATCACACTGGACCCCCAGGAATAAAAATCCACAACACTGTAACAAATGCAAACGAGTAATTGAATGGGAGAGAGTAACGGGCTACTTGAGAGTAAGCCTGAGCTGTGACAGCCATCTAATTTTCAACCAAAGTGTCAAAAACATGTATTGGAAAAGTAGGCATCCTCAGAAAATGGTCCAGGGTAACGTGTGTGTGCACGTGTGAAAGAGTAAAATCAGCCTAGACCTCTCATCTGGTACAAAAATATAAATGGATTGGAGCCTTCACATTTGGCTTGGAACTTGAGCAATGATAAGGAAAAATGTGAGCAAAACACTTTAGGATTTAGGCCTTTTCAAAAGGACTCCAGAAATTCAGGAAATAATCTTCAAATGCACAAACTGAATTTCACAAAACAAAAAATGGCTTCCGCATAGCAAAGGAAACAGACAGCAGAGTGAAGAGACAGCTTACAGAGTGGGAGAGAAACTTTGCTAACTACACACCTGCTGACAGGGTACAGTATCTGAAACATACAAACCGTGAAAATTAACAGTGCAAAGCCAGGTGTAGTGGTACACATCTTTAATCCCAGCACTTGGGAGGCAGAAGCAGGCAAATCTTTGGAACTTTGAGACTAGAGTGATTGATATACATGAGAGTTCCAGCCAACCACAGTGAGACTGTGTCTCAAAAACAAATTAAATAATGCACCAAAAAATTATGCCATCAATAAATTGGCTAATAGAATAAAGAGACAGGTCACAAAAGAAGAAATACAGAGGTCATCCCTGGATACCTACAAACAATAATAAATGGGCTCAGTGAGTTGTATCTATGTATGTACATGTTTGTGTATGTATACTCGCATATTTACACATGTGTAACAATAATAATTAAAGAAGAGTCATGACTATTGGAGAGGAAACATGGGAGGAATTGAGGAGACAAGAGTAATATAGACACATGAAGAACTTTGTATATGAAGTTCTCAAAAGTTTTTAAAGAAGAAATACCAATAGGCAAGAAATATATCTCAAAAATGTCCAGTAAAGGGCCTAGAGAAATGGCTCAGTGGTTACGAGCATGTGTTGCTCTTCCAGAAGACCCAACTTCAAATCTCAGCACCCACATCAGGCAGCTTACAACCACCTCTCACTCTACTTTCAGGCTATAGAACACCTCTGGACTTTTTGAGCAACTGCACTCATATGTACAAATACACACACATACACACACACACAATTTAAAATAATAAACATTCTGCAATTAAGATATAGATTCCCGATATCATGAAAATGCAAATTAAAACTGTTTGCCTCCATCAGAATGACTATCATCACAAGACAATCACCAGCAAACACTAGCTAGGGTTAGGAGGTAGATAAATTAGGAGGTATACTGATCAGAATATAAACTAGCATAGACACTGTGCTACCCAGTGGGAATGTACCAAAGAAAAATCTATACCAAATTTTCATTACCATTCATCCACTAATAGGCTTCTAGGGTGATAAGCATGGATATGCAGGTATCTCCATCGAGGGATATAGAGGCCTTCAGATCCATGTTCAGGAGTGGTATAGCTGAGTCATATGATCTTGGGGTTTGAATTTAGATTATGGGAGGATATAATGAATTTGTGACATGCACATGGAAATATCCCATGTTAATATCTTTCAAGAAGGGAATCTGGAATGCCAATAAATGTGGGAAAGAACACCGGAATGCCTGGCCTTTCTCACCTTCTAGAAAATAGGCAAAATGATGTTCTAATGCCTCTTATGTTTTTCTGGGGGAAACAACATTGCTGTGTTTTATTTATAGAACCTTGGATGTGCTGACCTGAACACGATCCGTCTAATGACAACAATCAGCATGCTGACTCACAGAGGGGGAAAGTCACATAGCCTCACTCTGAGATGGAGTGCTAAAGCCGATGGCTGCGGGAAACAGAAAATCAGTCTTCTACGGAGACAACACCCACCCACCCCAAAAAATAATCCTAATTGGTCAGCCTTAAACATAATAGCATCAGTAAGGAGGCCCAGTAGGTTTCCAGAGCCTATAGGGTGGGAGTCGTCTGTCTGTGTATATGGGGTGAGCGTCACACTTTACTTTCGGTTGCTGTGATAAATACCATGACTTGGGAAAGAGAGTTTATTTGGCTCACCGATTACAGTCCATCATGGAACGGAGCCCAGGATTTAAAATATAAATTGTGGAAGAACACTACTTACTGGCTTGCACTCCTTGGTTGCTCAGCTAACCTTCTTGTATAACCCAGGCTGACTTGCCAAGGAATGGTGTTATCCACAAGAGGCCAGGCTCTCCTATATCAATTAACAATTTAAAAAAATAGTTCACAGGTATGGCCACAGGAAAGTCTGAAGGAGTCAAATCTTCAACTGAAGTTTCCTACTCCTGTGTGTGTTAAGTTGACAATTTAAACTCTGTGTGTGTGTGTGTGTGTGTGTGAGAGAGAGAGAGAGAGAGAGAGAGAGAGAGAGACAATAGTAATTATAGACAAAGAGGTCATGAAGTTGAGGGGAGATGAGAGAGGACACAGGAGGAATTGAAGTAGAGAGAAATAGAGATAAAAATGATGAATTTCAGTGCTTATGTGAAATTCTCAAAAATCAAAAAAACTTAATAAAGAAACAAAATTTGCTTCTGCATATTAGAGTTTCAAGCAGGTACAAAGCATTTAATGGATTTTCAGTACAAGTTGTATATTAATGTGAGCAGGAATGACAGCGAGGAAATTGTCTATTTTGTTCAACTCTGAAGTGCACCACATGATGGGTGTTATGAATGTCTGCAGCATGAAAGATAATAATCAGACTTTAGGTCATGAACATTTTAACATTTATGGTCAACTGCAAGCAACTCTATGATTCACCAACCTCAGAGAAACCAACCTTATTAAAAGTACACTCTCAGGATTGTTTTGACTTGCATTTCCCTGATGACTAAGGATGTTGAACATTTCTTTAGGTGCTTCTCGGCCATTCGAGCTTCCTCAGTTGATAATTCTTTGTTTAGCTCTACCCCATTTTTTAATATGGTTATTTGATTGTCTGGAGTCTAATTTCTTGAGTTCTTTGTATATATTGGATATTATCCCTCTATACAAAGATTATTTTGAATATAGGATTGGTAAAGATCTTTTCCCAATCTATTGGTTGCCGTTTTGTCCTAATGACAGGGGTAGATGCTCACAGTCGACCACTGAATTATTGTCACGGTGTCCCCAAAGGAAGAGTTAGAGTAAGTACTGACGGAGCTGAAGGGGTTTGCAATCCCATGGGAAGAACAGCAATATCAACCAACCAGAGCTCCCAGGGGCTAAAGCACCAACCAAGGAGCACACATGGAGGAGGGACTCATGGCTCCAGCTGCATATGTAGCAAAGGATGATCTTGTCGGGCATCAATCGGAGAAGAGGCCCTTGGTCCAATGAAGGCTCAGTGCCCCAGTGTAGGGGAATGTGAGGGAGGGAAGGCAGGAGTGGGCTGGTGGATGGGTGGGGGCACACCCTCGTAGAAGCAGGAGGAGGGAGGATGGGATAGGAGGTCTCGACGGGGAGGGGGGAGAATCGGGAAAGGGGATAACATTTGAAGTGTAAATAAATAAAATACCCAATGGAAAAGGAAAGGAAAGGGAAGGAAAGGAAAGGAAAGGAAAGGAAAGGAAAGGAAAAAGTACACTCTTCATATTTACCAAACCCTGTTAATTAGAGGTGATGACTTTGGGGTAGGGGGTATTTATGCCTTGAGTACATTTATTTTCAAGCTTTCATGATTTACCTATGAATATTTATCTGTGAATATTTTGTCTGCCTGTTTGATTAAGGCATGGCCTCACTACATAGTTCTGGCTGGCATAGAGCATAGACAAGGCTGACTTCAAACTCAGAGAGATTCACCTTCCTTCCAAGTGCTGAGATTAAAGGTACATGCCACCACTTGCCTAAGTCTACACATTTTATTTCTTTAGGGAACTAACAAATGTAAATACTACCTAGTTCAAGTGAAAAACAAAACAAAACAAAACAAAAGTTAATAAAGGTTCTACCTAAAGAAAAAAATAACATCCTAGATAGCTACATACGGAAACCCAAGTACCAGTGTAAAGCAGCTCTGGATGCACGAGGAGATGACTCAGAGCAGTCCACATGCATGGATGCCCACTCTTCTACCTTAGAGTTGACACAACTCTCTGACACTCCTTTGCTCCCCTATCCTGGACTCAACTGCTATTCTATGGGGTCTTATCTAAGATTGGCTTTCATGCGCTCTCTTAGAGTCTCTCCAGCTTACAGATTCATTCTGGCATTTGAGTCTTAAATACTGTTATATATTGTGGTACCATGTATCTAAATTCACATTTCTAAGAAAAGGAAAAATAAATACCCATTAATCAGCCTGGTTCATCTTTGGTCATATGTGGCAACTCCTATTCCAATCAACTATACCCAAGTTATAGAATGGGTTATAGCATTGGAAGCATATGATGCACTGTCTGCTGTACCGCTGGTGGGGTAGCTTCAGCTACGGGGGACATAATAATCAGGGCTGCTAGACAGGAAGAAAAGGAATAAAACTGTCCTCTGCAGTCATGTCCTTCCAAGGCACTCACTCAGGCATATAAGTATCATGAATATAATCAGCGTCCTCTGAGACAAATGCATGATCAGAGGTCAACAATACCCTGGTAGACGGGAAATCTTTACTGAGTAGAATGGTAGGTTTCAAGCATGATCATGGAAAATCTCCAGGCTACTTCTAACTAATGTTCCAGCACAGGCCTTCCACTGCTATTCATAAAAAACCACCACCAGCCTTCCAAGTCCATGAGAAAGAGCATAGGCTGCATATAAAGAAAGGCAGGCACAGAGGTGAACCAGCGGCAAGGGCTTTAGCCTGGCCGCAGAGCTAAAGGTTAAGTGGGTGGTAGTAATACAGTTAGTGCTTCCTTCCCAGTTCAAAGCTAAAAAGGTAAACCTCAGGCAATAAATGCTGTTAATTGCTCTTGCCTGAACATAGTTCCTCGTTCGCAGGAGTGGGAATAGGAGAGACTCTTTGACTACCAGACTATTAAGACACTGGGACCCAGAGAATCCAAATGGTCCCAGAAATCTGCTGGAGAAAGACACTTTTGAAGCCCCAGTGACAGCCAGAGGAGGGACTTATCTCCCAGGAGTACACTTCACACAGCTCTGGCCAGGAGTGCTTCATTGCCCTTATTTAAAGGAAAACTTCATGTCAGTCCCACAAGGATGGATTTAGGGGTCACTGGACCTTCTTAGCTTGTTGGTCTTTTTGATGCAGTCATGAAGTAAACCTCCTCTCTGTGCTCTTTATCATCAGATACCACTGTCGTCTGTGCACTAAGGACAGTGGCTGAGCCTCTTAGGGCTACCAGAGCCCAGGTTTGAACTCTAAAATCTCAGGTAGAGCTGCCACAAGACTAAAAGGCAAACAGATGGCAGTAAATCCAGTTAGCTATTCTTTCTTCTTTCCTTAAATGTGTCTCCCTCAGGTTAACTCTCAGCCGACTACAGCATTAAGCCAAGTGATATTGAGCATTGGGCACGCAGGTGTGTAGTGTTGATCCTGTGCCCAAGGTTCATGTCACCTTAGGAGGACAATCATACCCTTCCATAAAAATCAGAAGGGTCAAATGCTGTGGGTGTCCAGTTTTTTATTTCACAGTGCACCCACTTTGTCTTCCAAGCTGTATCTTACATTATTAAAGTCTCTGTCTTTTCCAAGAAACTAAGATCTCCCGATTTCCTGCTGTTTGTTTTCAACCAGTGGTCCATTAGATCCCTTTCCTGTCATTTCTTAAATTCTTTTAACAATGAGATCAAGAAGTTACAAAAGGAACTCTCTGACCCTGGCGACAGAAGCTGGGACATAGAGATAGATAGATAGATAGATAGATAGATAGATAGATAGATAGATAGATAGATAGATAGATAGATGATAGATAGATAGATAATAGTTAGAAACAGAGGCATAGACAGATGTATCATATCTATCATATATAGCTATCTTTATGGCTTTTCCACACACCAGCACAACCTCACATTTCCATGCCATTCTTCCTTATTTTCAGTGCTCCCACACAAAGGACAGCACCACAAACACATTATACTTCAAAGGAGAAGCAGAATTCTGGTAACTACACGAGTTTCATAGCTAGCACATGTGGTAACTCCTAACAAAGCAGTCTCACCTACCCACGGTCTATTGGTTAATCCCAAGAAAACGTTCCCCAAAGGTTAAAATGTACAATAGTCTCATCCTTGATTGAAACATCTTATCATCACCTAAAGAGAACGCCAGCACTAAGTCCCAGCAGGAAGTTAATACAAGTCCTGAGGACGTTTGCATCAACCTTTCCCAAGGGGTAAGACTGCAAAGGACGATGGTGTGTGTGTCTGCCAGCAAGTCGGCACATAAGGCAAAAGTGTCTGGAGACAAGTCGTAGGCATAAGCATAGTGATAAGCAGGCACAGGATAAGCTGTGGTCCACTACTCGTTACAGACTGGTAAAAAGTTTTAGTAATTTCCAATTCATTAACAAATGCTACGCCTGGATACCTGATCATTACTACAGCTGTTTCTCAATTATTTAAATTGTTTAAAGATTAAAATGCATTTCACTGTTGCTAGCAAGTAACTACAGCATAAGTGACAGGGATCCTATTTCTGGTTCCTTGAAAGTTCCGTGTAGTTAGCTTAGGTAAAAATGAATGGGGTTGCTCTTGCGAGTTTTCATGTTGGAGGGTACTCTGTCAGACATAATGGCCTAAGTGACCATCATGAAATGATATATGTACTGGGACAAAAAAAAAATGGGGTTGTTCCTTTCCAAAACCATCCTGTCTTCCACTGGAAACTCCAACAGTTCCTGCTATAGGATTCAATAGTATCTTAAGATGTTGTCTGCTAGTTAAAAATAAAAATCAATCCATTTTACAGCTTGCTGCCTGCACCATTGAGAAGAATGCTCTTCTCATACTCACTGCCTGAGCAAACAGTTAAATTTACCTAAAAATATACTTTAACTATATATGTCTACACAGTACATACAGATATATATGCATGTATATTTGTAAATTGTAGATATATAGGCATATAGATAAGTAATTGGCATTATGAGAATCTTCTTTCTTCCAAACACCAGATCTATGCTACTCTGACATGCATTCAAATGCATTTTCTTAAGACTGAGAAAAGACAAGAAAAAAAAAAACCTTATACACTAGATATAGCACATAAAGAAAAAAACCAAAACAACCACAAAAACTCCTTAGCCAGGCAGTGCCGGCACATGCCTTTAATCCCAGCACTCAGGATTTAGAGACAGGTGGATCTCTATAAGTTTGAAGACAGCCTGGTCTACAGAGTAAGTTTCCAGGACAACCAGGGCTCCACAGTGAAACCCTGTCTCAAAACAAACAAACAACACCCCCCCCCAAAAGAAAACAAACCTTAAATGCACACTAATTCTTTTCTTACCCCAAATCATCTACCTCAAAAACTCTTCCCTAATACACATTAAACTCTCAGCTTATCAACTGTTAGATAATAATCAGTAACTGTTGCAAAAGCCTTACTGACTTAAACATTTTCCCATAGCTCACAATTGTATTGGTCAAGAATTTGGGCTAAACTCACTCAGCAGGATGACTTTCTGCTCAGTATGGCATCTACCAATGTTACCTGCTCACTCGGCTAGCAGATGGATGGTCCGGAGGGTCCAAGATGACATTATTAACATGTCTGGCACCTTGGCTTGAAAGTCTGGGCACAGTGCACATAAAAATAGTACCTCCAGAGTGGCTTCCAGATAATTGAACTTCTTATGTGGCACCTCAGACCTTCTGGAATGATCAAAAAAAAAAAAAAAAAAAAGCAAGCTTCTAAGGCTTATGCCAAGAAAGCCAGGGAGTATCCCTCCTGCTGTGTAAACTGTACACTCACACAGTTACACAATAAAAGTCTATGCAGGCTCAAGAAGATAAAAACCCCACCTCAATGAGAAGGCCATCCAAGAATTTGTGTATAACTTTAATCTGCCATATGAAGTACTGGAAATGTACATTTTGGACTTGTTGGATAAGTATGGAAATAAATGAGTTTCTGCCTAGTTTGTGATAGTCACTTTGAGAAGAGATGGAGGACTGACTTTGAAATAAGTAGGGAACACTCACTGTAAGGAAGACTGTACAGGCCACAGAAAGCACATGCACACTCAAAGGAAAGGTGTAAAAGTCAGGAGGAGGAGGAAAAAGAGGAGAAATAGGAGGAGGAGAACATAACTTATTCTGATATATAATATCTAGCTATAAGGATCAACAAAAGACCGAGGCTGGTCAAACACTAAATAGAAAAGTATTGGACATACAGCCTCAAAGAAGATTATTTTGTTTTATTTTTCCTTTTGCATATGCATATATGATTTTGTGGATGTGTACATTGGTACATGTCTGAGAGGGTACAGGTTCATCTATGTACACATGTATGTAGAAGCCTAAAAGTTGACACCAGTGGTCTTTCCTCAGTCTCTCCCCTCTTTATTTATTGAGGCAGGGTCTCTTGTGAGCCTAGGGCTTGCCAATTCCACCTAGTCAAGCTAGACAACTTGCCCTAGGAATTGCCCTGACATTGTCTTCCAGGTCTTGGGACTTATGGGGACCTACTACACCTGCCTGGCTTTCCAAAACCTACATGGGTTTCAGAGTTCCTCATTCTGGTCAGCAAGTATTTTATCCACTGAGCTATCTCTCCAGGCTCTGTTTAGTCTTTTGACCAGGATCTTACGATGTTGCCCAGGTGAGCCTCAAATTTATAATCCTCATGTAGCTGGGATTACAGGTGTGCATCATACCAGGCTCAGAATTCTCCTAGAATTGTGCTGGCTTTTGCACAGGTTGTGTTTCCCACAGGATGCTTATGTTATTTCTGGTTATAAAGCATATATACAACAGATAATGTCTCTCATAGCCTCCTGGCATCACCATCATCATCACCACCACCACCTTCTTCTTCTTCTTCTTCTTCTTCTTCTTCTTCTTCTTCTTCTTCTTCATCATCATCATCATCATCAAAATATAGTTGGGCAATGGGGACCCATGCCTTTAATCCTAGCACACAGAAGGCAGACAAAATTCATGGTTGAGGTCATCTTGTTCTATAGAGTGAGTTCCAGAACAGCCAGGGCTATACAGAGAAACCCTATCTTGAAAAACCAAATGTGTTTGTATTTGTTTATGCCTGTGCATGTGTGTGTGTGTGTGATATTATTGACACAATGGATCTGTTATAATTCTGAAAATCCCTGTGTTATTTACCACAAAAGACAACAGAGACATTTTTCAAGTAATTGCTTTACATTTTATTCCTGAGAATTGACTAAAACTAGATTTGTCTTTGACTCATGAGTGTTTATCTTATTCTTTTCTTTCTATTGGTTGTTTGTTTAAAGGAACGAGGTCTAGTTCAGGCTGGCATCAAATTTCTGGGCTCAACTGAAGTGAAAACTTAAGGGTTCTTTGGAAAGTCAGTTGTGTTGGATGGTGTTTTCCTGGGGCAGACACATGAAGGAACATTTTCCTGAAGTGGACACGGGGGAAAGACTAAGGCAGACTCGTGAAGAACGTTTCACTGAAGCAGACACAGGAGAGAGGATGTTCTGCTAAAGCAAGCACATGAGAGGACACGTGATGAAAGATTCTTTGCTAAGGACACACATGTATTGGTCCTCCTTACATTGCATAGCTGAGCTGCATTTGTCGGACTCCATAGAGAGAAATACACCAAAAAACATCTGGTGCTGTGCTGCAGTTTCTTGCCGCTTCCTCAGACTCTGGCTGATTAGCAGAGTGACGTCAGGTGAGACAGATGCACGCGCTGAGGCAAGACCCATGGAGGACATGTGATGTTTGCAGGGAGTATAAACAGGACTCAGTGGACAGTGATGAAGGCTGAGCTAGGCTTGCTTATAGAGCTAGCTATGCAACACTTGTTGGTCTCTTGTATTCGTTGATCTTTGATTCCTTGAGAGACACAGCTGAGAACTTCTAGTGTCCCTCTGGGTCCCTCCTGCTGACTCGAGCCAAGACTGAGGCGTGCCTCTCTCTGCTAGGTCAGGCCGTGACACCGCTGCTGATTCATGTTTGTTATTCCAACTCTACCAAACTAGACTGCTGGTGTATCCACGAAGTGTTTGTGAGAGGATAGAGCTGCCGCTGCTGACCTGTGAAATGAACTGCTGGTTTCCAGACAACACAGATGGGAGTTGCTCCATAGAACCTTTCTAAACAGGTCCACTTCTCCTGTATCCTTTCTATCCCACTACCTCTGGTGGGTTGCGGGCTACGAGGGATTTCAAAAGGTTTAAGAACCATCACTAAAAATAAGGTTTGAAAAAAAATTAAAGTTACACTCAACAAACTCTGTCTGAGCTCCCTGAGCAACCAAAAGCATGTGTCACCATATCAGATTATCTCTGTCCCTAATTTTGGACCTCAAGTATGTTTTCATTTTGAAAACATTTTTGGGCTAGAGAGATGGCTCAGTAGTTAAGAGCACCGACTGCTCTTCCAGTGGTCCTGAGTTCAATTCCCAGCAACCACATGGTGGCTCACAACTATCTGTAATGGGGTCTGATGCCCTCTTCTGGTGTGTCTGAAGAGAGCAATGGTGTACTCATATACAAAAAATAAATAAATAAATCTTTTTTAAAAAGAAAAGAAAAGAAAGAAAACATTTTCTATATTAACATGAGTAAGTTATAACTCAGACTCCTTTTTTTAAAAAAAGTTATTTATTTATGTGTAAGTACACTGTAGCTGTCTTCAGATGCACCAAAAGAGGGAGTCTGATCTCATTACAGATGGTTGTGAGCCACCATGTGGTTGCTGGGATTTGAACTCAGGACCTATGGAAGAAGAGTCAGTGCTCTTAACCACTGAGCCATCTCTCCAGCCCTGCAATCCAGATTCTTTCTCTTGAGTTCTAAATGCAAATGTTGAGATCATGTTTGAAGAGAGCCAAGAACGCCAGTTCTCACACTTTAGAAGGGTCACCCACCAAAATGTAAAGTGAGGAAAGATAACAGTGGGATAATGTACAAACGGAGCATCCATGCATCCTAAGAGCAAAAATCAAAGAGTGCCACCATTCTGGGGAGGCAGGCAGGAAGGTCTAGCTAGGTTAGCTCACACATCAGTAAACTTTCTGTTAAAGGACCAGCTTGGGAGATCAGCTTGTTGGCCACAGTGATGTAACTTCTCAACAATGTCATTGCAGCAGGAAGGCTACAACAGACAATTGGGAAATGAGTGACATGCATCGCAATAGAATGTTGCTGAGGGAAACAACCTAGTTTTTTCTTTCTTTTTTTTTCTCTCTCTCTCTTTAGTTTTTCAAGACAGCGTTTCTCTGTGTAATAGCCCTGGCTGTTCTGGACTCACTTAGTAGACCAGGCTGGCCTTGAACTCACAGAGATCTGCCTGCCTTTGCCTCTGGGTGCTGGGATTAAAGGCATATGCTGCCACACACAGCTAGAAAACAGCCTATTTTTTTTTAAAGGGACCAATTAAAAAGCTAATTTTGATTCCTGGACATGGAGAAATTAAAATGAGTATCTATACAAAGTCCTGTACATAATTTTTTACTATAGCTTTTATCTTACTAGATTTTTTTTTACCTGTACCTTGTGGAGAATTATATATGTGTGTTTGTAAAGTCAGCAGGGTCACAGTGGTACATATGAAACCAGATGGCAACAGCACATATGTTCCCCAGTCACTCTCCATCTTTAGCTTGTGAGGCAGAGCCTCTCTCCCTCCAGCTCTGGATACAGTTTACATTGGTTGCACATCCATTACCATGCTCCTTTAAAAACTGAGACTGCCTGCATGAACTTCAGGAAGCCCTAGTCGGCTCAAGACACCTCCAAACCAACTTCTCAGCATAAGGAAGATTTATTTGCCCCAGAAGGACAGAGGGCAGGGAATAAGAGACAAGAATAGGAAATAGAGGATGAGGAAGAAGAGGGAGGGAACAAGGGAGACGGGGAGGGGATATTTGTCCCAGAGGACAATAGACTTCCTATGGATAGAGAGGAGAGGAATATGGCCCACAGGCAAATGGCAGTTTATGAAGGTAAAGGGGGAAACCCCCGTGTTAGGGTGAAGTGTTTAATTTTTATTGGGCATGTTAATAAGGTGAGCCAAAGAGGACTTTTGATTGCTGGATTTTAGTACTTTGATGGCTGGACCTTGGTAGTCAGCCTCAGGTTCTCCTGAGGAAGTGGCCAAATAAGGGAATAGACATGGTGGATAGCTTTAGGAATGTAATCTAACGGCTTTTAGCAAGGCAGAGAGAATGGGGGAGAAGGGCAAGGCCTGCCAGAGCCATGTTTGCTATGCTAGAGTCCCTTCATGAACCACTATGCCCAGCTTTTAATATGACTGCTAGGAATCTTATCTCAGATCTTTAGGGAGTTCAACCTTCCTATGTCTTTTTTGTCTTATTCAAGCCCTAAACAGACTGGATAATGTCCACCCACATTGCTGAGAGCCTTCTGTTTTACTTGGTCCACCAATTCAAATGATAATCATTCTCCCAAAATACCCTTAGATACACTCAGAAATAACATGTAACAAAATATCTAAGCATCCCCCAGTCAAGTTGACATATTTACCTAACCACCAGTCATTTCACAAAACCTCATAGTTGTGTGCTTTAGAATTAGATATGTAATACATTTTGAATTAACTCTTGCAGCCCACAATTAGAAGGCACGTTGGTTACTAGCAGGGTTTTTTTTTTCAGCTAAGGACTGGAGGTTTCAGCTCCTGGTCAGCTGGTGGAAAATTGCAAATGCCTCCAGCGAGAAGCTAAAATTACCTTCTTAGCAAGGACTATTTTAGGTGTAGTATGGCCAGTGGTCAATCACAGGTAGCACTCTAGTGATATCTAGTCTAGAAGCTACTTATTCCATTTCCGAATTCCCTGAGAGCCCCTGAACTGAAGAGGGTGAGCTTAAGGTTCCAAAAGCACACCAAGTTATATCAGGAACAAGACATCACCGAAGCAAGAGTCTCATTAAGTCCATGAAGAGCTCTGACCCCACCATCCTTCTCCCTACACCCTTCAGGACAATCTTCTTCTCACCAAGAGTTGACTTTCCAGGTTTCTTATACCCCAAATCTCTGGCAGCCTAAAATGCTGGGGGTGACCCAACTCAGGAACTTCTTGACAATTTCAATTTCAAAGCCATGGAAGCAGATGTACAGGGAGCACTTATGAAATCTCCAGGGGACGTGATTCTTCTGGTCAACACACCAGACCATAGCCTGGCTACAAAGGCTAGGGCTAGCCAAACACATACTCTGGGGATTTCTGATGCAGCATCTCTCAAAACCAAATCCAAAGACATACACAGTGATTGTGGGGGCTTGGTTGCTTCAGGGGGACACTAAGAGGGATTGTCCTGCCGGGCAGTGGTGGCGCACACCTTTAATCCCAGCACTTGGGAGGCAGAGGCAGGCGGATTTGAGTTCGAGGCCAGCCTGGTCTACAAAGTGAGTTCCAGGACAGCCAGGGCTATACAGAGAAACCCTGTCTCAAAAAACCAAAAAAAAAAAAAAAAAGAGGGATTGTCCTTTGTGATAACTTATTAAAGATTTATTAGTGTCATGGAGAGACAGCATGGCAGGGGTTATGAGGAGAGATCAGGACCACAAAGCAGTGTAGGGGTTCCTTCTTCTAGGTATCCAAAAAAGAGGGAAGCTCTATGCCACATGACTGATAATTAGTCCAGGTTACCAGCATGTGGTCAGGCTGTCTCTAATTCCTGCTCCACGGGAAAAAGGGGCGGGGAGTTGAAGACGAGGGTCAAAGTCTAGTAGTTTGGGCCCTGTAAATTTCCTTTGGGAAATTATGTATTAAGGTGCCTGCCTTTCTCCTGGACTCCAGGCACCTGGGGAGTCCGTTAGAGGGCAACAGATTCACAGACAGGCTCTCTGTAGGGTGTCCATCTGTCCCTGTAGCAGCAATGATCACAGAATCAAATCTAAGAGCAGAGGCTGAGAGAGCTGCAGATGGCCATGATCTGAGTAGCATCTGCTCTGGGATCTAACATTTATTTCCTGGAGTCTGGGTACCTGGGGCGCCTGTTAGAGGATTACAGATTCACAGAAAGGTTCTTGGTGGGAGGCTGGCGAGGACAGAGAAAGAGGCTGCTGCAGGTGGTGCTAATCTGAGTGGCCCCTACCCCAAAGTAATGGGGTGATTGCCAGATGACAGATGCAGTCGTGTCCCAGCCCCATGGTGTCCCATCTTCCAGAAATAGTCCATGGTACCAAAGTGTATAGTGGATTGTCTAGGTAAACTTGGTGGCTGTATGACCATGTCCAGAGAGTATCCCATAAATACCAGGGGCATGCCACAGAAGCCATCAACCAGCAGCTTCTTTATGAGGGTTGATGGGTTTGGGGGTCCTTTGTCATAGCCTGTTTATCAGTTCCCATTTGCCTTGGTTACTTCTGAAGTAAGAGCTCACTAACTTGCTGTGACAAATACCTGGCAAAGCAGTCAAAGGAATGGCTTGACTGGGCTCTCAGTTCCCCAAACAGTTCACCATTCTGGGAAAGGCACAGTAGCAAAGCCAGCTCCAGATAAGGAAGCAGCATGAGGCAGCTGCTTGCAATGTGCCTACAGTCAGGGAGAAAGAGAAATGATAGCCCCAGATCCATTTCTTGTTTTCCTTTGGATTCAGTCCAGGACCATGGCCCACGAGATGACGCGGCCCACATCCAGAGTGGATCTTCCCTTCATACTTTAATCTCTCTGAGAACCCCATTAACAGACTTGCCTAGAGATGTAGCTCCTAGATGAGCTCTGGTCAGATTGACTGTGAAATTTACCTATCACAAACTCACTCCTGCTCAACCTGGCATTCAAACATCACTTGTAAATTATCGTTTCTGAGAACTTTGTTGTCATTTTTATTTTTTAGGTCTATTTTACATATATATATATATATATATATATATATATATATATATATATATATANGCGGGGGGGGGGAAGGGGGAGGGGGAGAAGGGGTGAGGGGGAAGGAAGGAGGAGGGGCTGGGGGAGGGAAAGGGAGAGAGAGAAGGGGGAAAGGGAGGGGGAAAGGGAAAGCAGGGAAAGGGAGAAGGAAAGGGAGAGGGAGGGGAGAGAGAGGGGAGAGGGAGAGGAGAGGGAGAGATGCAAGTGCCAGAGCAAGCATGCTTATACTTTGGACCAGTATCCAAAAGATGCTAAAAGCTGATGAACTTTTCAGTGCCTGGTAGGAGCATTTGCTCTAAGGGACTAAACAAAACTCTTTTGAGTTAGGCCACCTCAGGTATTTCACTTTAGCAGAAGGAAAACAGACTAATAAAAACAACACCATGTCAGATCACCATGAAAGAAAATGAAGGAAAGAAATACAAGAAACTTCAAGGGATTCTAAGAGGCTGTGTTTCTAATAACACTAATAGTGTGGTTCTGTGATGTCACTCCACAGAACTTACCTCTATCAAAATCAGGAGACTGACAGACTAATTAGCTTTTGTTTTATGAAGAACATAAATACAAAGAGGAAAAGGCAAGGGAGAGGGAGAAGGGCCCAGCAGGGAAGAGCTTGCCAAGGAAAATGACCAATGAACCCATAGTGGAAGGAGAATCAACTCCAAAAGTGGTCCTCTGAGTTACACACACACATGCATACACACTGTGGGAGTAGGATGTGTGCATTCATACACACACCTTATACACACACAATAATAATACATTTTGAAAAATAAAAATACCCTATAAATTGAAAGGAAAAAACCTTAAATGATGACATTGTTTCCAATAAAGAAAAAGCTAAAAATTTATAAGGTCTAGGACAATCTATTAGTCTTTCAGAAAAGAATTAAATCACTTAATTTCAGAATTAAATGATTTACCTGTTATTTAGTGATGTTCCATAGCATCAAATCTTTCAACATAAATACAACCTTGAAAATAATGTCTTTATAGTTGGGCATGATGTTGCACACCTTTAATCCCAGTATCTGGCAGAGGCAGGTGGAACTCCTTGGGTTCTGGGCCAGCCTAGTCTACATAGTTCCAGGACAGCCAGGGCTTTATAGTGAGACCCTGTCTCAAAAAAATGACAATAGGGCTGGTGAGATGGCTCAGCGGGTAAGAGCACCTGACTGCTCTTCCGAAGGTGATGAGTTCAAATCCCAGCAACCACATGGTGGCTTACAACCACCCGTAATGAGATCTGACGCCCTCCTCTGGTGCGTCTGAAGTCAGCTACAGCGTACTTATGAAGAATAATAATAAAAACGAATCCTTGGACCGGAGAGACCAACCGGAGCGAGCAGGGCTGTCTGGAGCGAGCAGAGCTGAACGGGGATGGCCAGAGCAAGCCGGGATGGCCAGAGGGAGAGAGGACGGTCGGAGCGAGCAGAGCCAGAGCAAGCGGGGCTGAACAGGGACAGCAGGAGTGAGCGAGTGGGCCGACTGGAGCAAGCGGAGCTGATCGGAGCGAGCAGTGCCCACTGGAGCGAGCAGGCCAGCCGGAACGAGCAGGGTCGAGCGGAGCGTGCGGGGTTGACCAGAACAAGGGAAAAAAATAACAATAACAAAATATTTAAGTACCCCCAAACTATGGGGACAACTCATTCAAACCACCACATACCCTGTGTATGTCAGAAAAGCAAAACATGCACAAAATAATTTGGCAAGATCTGATAGTGCATACCTGAAATCCCAGCACTCAGGAGGTTAATAAAGAAGGAGAATTTGAGCTCAAAACCTGCGTGTGCCCCCCTCACAGGGTAAAAGACCACAATTGTAATCCTACTAAAAAAGAAATATTTCAATATTACCATAAAATGCTTGCTGCAAATATCATATACATTGCTTATGATGCTCAGTAGAGAGAATCTCTTGTGTACTGTGAAAGCATCACCTATCAATAAAAAGCTGATGGCCTATTAGCAAAAGGCAAGAAATAAGAGGTGGGAGTTTGGGGAGAGAGATAGGCTTCTAAGTCTTTACCAAAAGGACCAAATTTATAATTCCTAAAATTATTTCCATTTTCTTTCTTTGATAAAGATTATCAGGGAAGACAAATGCTGGGTCAATATAACAGTTACAGTTTACTTTATTTGTGAAGGGCCAAATAGTCTTGCCACTAGGATGGTTAATTCTTAGCATGTTGGTAATATTTTAATTAATCCACAATTTGTTTTACCCAATTGTGATAGCTATCAGTGGTTTAATCCCTTGATGGATTCGCAGTAATAGGAAATCACTGGGAAATAAAGCTGGGGCATCGTTGGAGGTGGTACTGGCTGAGCGCCTTGAGGTTATGTTCTTCCAACTTTCATCAGCACCCTTCTGTTTCCTGGCCACCATGACTGTGGAATGCTCTGCTCTGCCCTGCCACACTATCCCCGAAGCACAGTGGATGCCATTGGGCCAAAGTAAGTCTTTCCCTCTTTACCATGCTTCTGTTGGGATTTGGTTACAGCAACAATAAAAATGATGAATACAGCTGTGTATAAATTTAATGTGCCAAACTTGAAAGATAATTAAGAATAACAAAATTAGAAATTAAGAGTGACTACATGAATGTAGTAAACAAACCTTGAAAAGATGAATCGTTATAGAACTCAAGGCTGGAGCACACGGAGAGGCCATGGGCTTCATTCCCAGAACACACACATGTGCACACACGTGCATACACACATATACACACACAATCCTCTCACAGTAAAAATGGGACCAGCAAAACATGAAAAACATAGCTAAATGTATAATACCCTTATCTTGGTTTGAAGAGATACTGTGACCATGGTGATTCTTATACAGGAAACATGTAATTGGGTATGGCTTACAGTTCAGAGGTTTAGTCCATTGTTGTCATGGCAGGAAGCATGGCAGGCATGGTACTGGACAGGCAGCCGAGAGTTCTGCCTCTATTTGGCAGACAGCAAAGAAAAAGTGATGTTGGGCCCAGCTTGAGCACTGGAAACCTCAAAGCTCATCCCCAGTGACACACTTCCTCCAACAAGGTCACACCTCCTAATAGTACCACTCCCCCTGAGGCTGTGGGGGCTATTTCCATTCAAACCGCCAAGGCCTCAAAGCCTGTTTAATCTTTCACAGTTGAGGTTATTAGATTCAAGTACTCACATCCACCAAACTTTTCATATCTTTCAGAATCACTGAATGCAACCTTTCATAACAATCTTCATTGATTTTTTTTTCTCACTGTGATTTTCCACTAATAAATTTTTGTCATCTTTAATAATGTTCAGAAGACAATCTCTGGGGTTGTGGCTCAGTGGTAGAGTGTCTCCCACATACGAGAGCTTGGGTTGGATCCCTAGCATTTCAAGCCAAACCAAACTAAAACAAGTAAAATAGAAAGAAATACTAAGCACGATCAAGTGTTTCCATTTTATTTAACACTTAAGCAGATTATGTTTGCCGTCCATATAATGCACAGTCCAAAAAAACAAAGTGTAGAACATCACAGACAGACAGTTATAAGACTAACTCGTCAGAGAAGGTTCAAACAGGCACTTTTTCTCATTTAAAGGAGCCATGGCCTTTTCTGAAAGCGTCTCAAACTTGAGGTGCTGCTCCTGGGCATCTTGTATCTACTCGCCTTTGAAATACTTCAGATTGCTTAGCACATATGCAGCTGGGATGTAAAAGGATGTAAAAAACACGAAAATTCCAACAATCGATTCCTGGAAAAGAAGAAAAGGAATATTAATGAGTATGGCCCACTGTCTAATAAAATGGCTTATGAACAGAGGCATAGAGGTTAGCAGTAGAACGCCGACTTTTCGGGCTTTTATGCACAAAACTCTGGGTGTTTCCCCTTCCTTATACACACAGCTAAAGATCTTTCTCAGAGGTCAGAGAAATGGCTCATCTGCTAAAACCTCCTACCACTCTTGCAGAGAACCTAAATTTGGTTGCCATAACCCATGTCCAGCAGGTCATAATCCACTGTAGCTCCAGCTCCAACACCTCTGGCCTCTTCAGATACCTGCACTTTAGTGCACACATGCACAAAAGTATGCTGTGAAATTTGTCATGTGGGGAAAAAAAAAAAAAAAAGGCTTGGGTCCTGCAATTTGTTCCATTTGTATTCAACTGAATTTTCAGAAAACTCATTTTCTTTCGATGGTTGCCGGTTTCTGACCTATGGACTCTGGAAGCTCAACCATGTCCAGCGTCTCCACCAATTTTTAGAGAAAATGCTATGTCTTGGCCACCAGGCAGGTAGATTACTCTGGAGTGAACCATAATGGAGGGCCAGGTCCTACCTGGGACTCACCCTTGCCCTGAACCCCCATCCAAAGTGACCCCACAATTGAAGCTGCCAACACACACACACCCCACACACAACCACACTCCACACATACACACACCACACACCGCACCACACAACACACATATATATACTCACACACATATACACACACCACACATACACACACTCCCCCCTCCGCACCCATTTGGACCGTTAGGTGGGTTCTACCTCACCGTGGGCGACAGGGTTTGGTTTTGTGGGCTTTCTGAGTGGCTGAGGCGGCCTGAGTGGCCAGGCTTCGAGAACAGGACTGCACGGTGGCGGAGGAGCGAAGAGCAGAGCAGCAGCAGGCGAGACATCGCAGGTCAGAAAAGGGCCACTGAGACAGAGCAAACCGGAGACCACCAGTGCCAGAGTCGAAGGCCGTTGGTAAAGTGTGCTCGAGGAAAGGGCGGGCCGCTGGTTTGAGCATGCGCACCAACCACTCACGCCCTTTGGATGGAATTTGCGCTCTTACCCCACCCTACTCCTCAGCTGTATGTGCTTTGCCCCTGTCACTCTCTACCTGCTTCCCACCTATGTCCTCACAAGTCCAGCTTCCTGCCCTCTCCCAAACTCTTTGCCAAACCTATTCAGCCCCAAAGCCACACACAGGATCTTCTGATTTTCTTCTAACACAAGGTGAGGGACATATTAGCTGCCAACATCTATAGCTATTGCTCAGTATTCCGTTGCTTTTAGTCAATAGCAGATATACCATTTTTACACTGCTCTAGAATATGAATTAAAATTTCCATAGATTGTCTTCCTGGTATCTTTTAAAACTTTCTTTTCTATTTGTTTTTGTGGTCCTAACACTTTTACTCCGGGCTCCATGCATATTACAACAGTAACGGAGCTAAAACCATTGTAACTCATCCTTTTACAAACCAGAACAAAGTAAATGTGTGTCTGGTTTGGCTTTGCTTTACTTGCTTATAACTCTTCTTCCCTGTAAACTAATTCTTAACAATGAAAACAAACGAGCAGAGAAAAGCCATGCATGGTGGGCCACATCTGTAATTCCAGCGTTAGTTTGGAAGCAGGGGGATTGGGAGGTCAAGGCCCTGCATGCTAGGCTAAGGTTAGAGCAGGAGGCCAGCCTGAGCTGTGTGAGAAAGAAAGGGGGGGAGTGAGAAGGGAGGGAGGGAGGCAAGGCAACAAAGGAACTAAAAGAGGAAAGAGAGACAAGAGTAAGATCAGGTTTTTAACCTGAGCAGTGATAGTGCATGCTTTCAATTCCCCCGAGGCAGAGGCAGGGAGATCGATGAGTTAGAGGCTAGCCTGATCTACAAGCAAGTTCCAGGACACAGAGAAACCCTGTCTAAAAAAACAAAAAAAAAAGAAAGAAAAGAAAAATTAATTTCATAGGGTGATGATGATGTTAAAAATATTCACGGTACAGAGAATCTGGCCCAGAAGAGAGGATGGGAAATCACCAACCACTAAATTGTATCCCTCAATAGGAAAATAGAATAGATTGTAAGTTTTGAAATTTAATATCATAAATATTTCTTTTGCAAGCCTATTGTATAAGTAACCCCTGGGATAATAAATGACTTGTTTGGGGAGTTAGAAAGTGTATTGTAGGGCTGGTGAGATGGCTCAGCGGGTAAGAGCACCCAACTGCTCTTTCGAAGGTGATGAGTTCAAATCCCAGCAACCACATGGTGGCTTACAACCACCTGTAATGAGATCTGACGCCCTCCTCTGGTGCATCTGAAGTCAGCTATAGTGTACTTATGAATAATAATAAATGAATCCTTGGACCAGAGAGAGCAGGGACTGAGCAAGTGGGACCCACCAGAGTGAGCGGGCTGGCCGGAGCGAGCCAGGCAGACCAGAGCGAGCAGGGTTGACAGGAACAAGGAAAAAACAAAATGTTGTCCTTTATAAGATTTGCCTTGCTCATAGTGTCCCTTCACAGCAGTGAAACCCTAACTAAGACACCATGTGAATTTATTTGTTAAACAATAAATTCTGACATTGTAGAAAAACACAGGCAAGTTCATCTATGTTTGTGATATAGTGAGCTTACAAGAATTCTCAATTCAAAATCATTATACCTTGGGAGTTTCCGATTTTAAAAACATTTATTCTTATTCCTTTTTTATGACTCTGTGTGTGTGTGTGTGTGTGTGTGTGTGTGTGTGTGTGTGTGTGTGTACTAGCAGAAGCCAGTAGAGGGCCCTGGGCCCACTGGAGCTAAAGTTATAGGACGTTGTGACTCCCCACCCCATCCCCCATATGGGTGCGAGGAACCAATAGAAAGAGCAATGTGTGCTTGTGAGCACTGGGCATGTCTTCACTCCATGATTTTTTTTAAGTCATTATTCCTTGGTTTTCTAGCAACTAATAAGCCAATGTAATGTGTTTAGTCATGGTTTTATTGCTGTGATAGACACTATGATCATGGCAACTCTTATCATGGAAAGCATTTAATTGGAGCTGGTTTACAATTCAAAGGTTTAGTCCATTATCATCATGGAAGGAAGCACCGCAGGATGCAGGCTGATATGGTACTGGGGAAGTAGCTGAGAGTTCTACATCCAGATCAAAGCCAGCAGGACAGGAGTGAGACACTGGGCCAGGCTTGAGCATCTAAAACCCCAAAGCTCACTGCCGGTGACATGCCTGCTCCAGCAAGGCCACACCTCCTAATAGTGCTGCTCCCTGTGAGCCTATAGGGGGCATTTTCATTCAGACCACCATATAATGTATTGTCATTATTTGATGTAACTCCTATTTTCTTCTTTTTAAGAGTTTGCTTTTCTTTAGACTTGTGAGATTTCTCCAGAAATTGGATACATCTATATCTTTTTTCATTCATATAAATTAGCAATAGATCAGGCATTTCAAGCTGGATCATACTTTAACTTTAGAAATAGTTGTCTGCTTTTCTGCTCTTAATCTAAGATTCCTATTAGATAGATTCTTAGCTCTTTTTGGTGAGTCATCTGTGGTTTTTAATTATTCTCTCACTGTTCATTTTTCTTCCCTTTTTCGGCACTTTGCAGAATTTCCATGGCTGTTTCCTCTAGTCCTTCCTCTTGAATTTTTTATCTTAAGATTATACATACCTCAGTAACAGAGTGCTTGCCTGCGTTTACATCTTTAAAGTTCTCTTTTGCATTTTTAGGAGTTACCTGTTAGAATTTTACAGATGCCCCATCCCCTCCAATTTCCCTCTGGATATTAATTTAAAGTTTAAATATTCTCCTCTGTTCAATTTTGTGATTGTTTCCCCTAGGGTGAACTCTGTTCCTTTTGGCTCTGCAGGCTTTCTCCAGCTATGATTCTTGGCTGTCCATTCATGGCTATGAATAAGGTGAACTACTCAGGTTATTTTCTATTGGTGTGTTATACCAGTAGACCACAGACTGGGTGGCTAATAAATAAAGCAAATCCTGTTCTCCCAGCTCAAGAAAGCAGCATTACTGGCCTATGTGGGTCTCAAGTAGGATATATACCAAACAAGAACTTTTATTTTTCTTTTGAGACAAAGTCTCCACATATAGTGTTCATGCCGACCTTATGGCCTCAGAGAGCAGAGGGCTGGGGTTAAAGGAATGTGGCACCGTATCTAACAAGACTGGCTAGTCTTAAAGTAGAGAAAAGCTAAAAACTGAGTATTTATATTTCCACAACTATGAAAATCAGCACAAGCAGCTACCCTATAGGCAGAATAGTCATAACAAAGATGCAGGCTCTTTGTACAGGGAAAATCTGAATTGTTATACTTCTACATGCCCCTAGGAAAAAGACTTAGGCACTCCCACTTCTCATAAGTGCCTAGACTTATTATACCCAGCCCCAGCAGATATCTTATTACGCTGACATTGTTCAGTGTGGGTACGACGATCCTTAAGGACAGTGCTCTTTCAGATTCCTCAACAGCTTGGTGGTGGCTAGACTTAATCTTCTGCCTCTGTGTAGATCCTTGTTTTTCTGTCCACTTATATCAAGAAGTGTACCTGAGTTTCTGCTATCAGAGGGAGTCCTGTACCTTGCCCATTTTATTTGTTCTTTGCAGCCTGCTTGTTGCTACAGGTGGGACTACTGTTTCACTGTATCACTAGGAAGAGCAAGAAAGAAATGGTGTTGGTGTCTGGAGATGGCTTTCCTGTGACTAGGATGCAAGCACCTACCTGCTATGCTCATCTCCCAGGTTCCTCCTTAATGGAACAAGTTCTCTCCCATGAGAAGCTCTTAAAAGGACCAATTGAGTTTGAAAGAGAAGAGACTTACTTGCATAAATTGTTCTCCCTCCCCACCCCACCCCGTGTGTGTGTGTGTGTGTGTGTGTGTGTGTGTGTGTGTGTGTGTGTGTTGTTATCCAAAATAAAAGAATAAATTGCCAGGTCCTCCAATCCCCCTCCTCTACTTTTGGACTACATGTTCATAGGATTGTCTTCCTACCCTGGAAAATAAGTCTATACCCTCTGGATGAGACTGTAAATGAACAGAGTATGAGAACAGGAAGAATATGGCACAATGGAAGAAAACAAAGCATAGTAACACAGACTAGCAGGAGTGGACATCGAGCAAAGTTAGTGTGGAGTGCAGAGAAGGCTGCTAGAGCCTGACAGAAGAACTGCCAGGCTCTGGCAGAGCAAGGTAGCTCAGAGTGGTGACGTGGAGGCAGTAGCAGGATGTGTCCTGGACTCAGGGCTGCTGGACCATCCCTGGAGTCACGTTGATGGATTCCCACAAGCACTGCACTATCCAGGGGCTGTGACCTGCACCCATGGCGTCCAACAACAATGAGTGCCCAGCTAGTCCTCTCTCACTTCACAAAAGGTGATCTGAAAAGTTATCAGAACTGTCTGAAACCTCTTCTGGAAAGGCAAGTTCCTTCTTCTCTAAGCATGAAATTCATGGGAAATCCCAATTCCTTGGGATCTGTTGTTTCAATAATCTGATATCAAAAGAGAAGGCACAAGTGTCTCTCTTTAGAATACTATCTGCTACCATGGTTGTTGTTATTATTGTTGTTGTTGTTGTTGTTGGGGATATTACTCCATGTGTGTGTGTGTGTGTGTGTGTGTGTGTGTGTGTCTTAGTTACTTTTTTATTGGTGTGAAAAGACATCATGACCAAAACAACTTATAGAAGAAAGAGTTTATTGGAGCTTATAGTTTCAGAGGGTGAGACCATGACCAGCATGGCAGCAGGCAGGCAGGTGTGCTGTTGGAGTAGTAACTGAGATCTCGAAATTTGAGACACCATCAGGAGGCAGAGACAGAGCACACTAACTGGAAATTGAAGTAGAAATTTCTGGGTTTGTTGGAGACCCAGTTGTATCATGTGATGTTTTTTCTGGAAACTATCTTATGACAGGATATTTTGCTGAAGCAGACTCGTGAGAGGATGTTTTACTGAGAACAGACATGTAGTGGTTCTCTGGAAGCTGTCTTGTAAAAGGACATGTGATGCTTTGTTAAAGCGGACACTTGAGAGGAGACATGATGTGTGGAAAGGGTAAAGTATAACCCAGCAGACAGTGGAAAACGCTCTGGCATTGGTCCATGCAGTAGTTATTCCTGGTTGTCAACTTGACTATATCTGGAATGAACTACAATCTAGAATTGGAAGGCTTACCTGTGATCCTAATCTGGAGGCTAGGAGAGACAAGTTTCTGACCTGGACCTTGGCATGAAGATCTTGAGGTATGGTGGCTGTGAATTCCAGAAGATTAAGACAGGGAGATCTCTGAGTTCAAGGTCATCTGGGACAAAGCAAGCCCCAGATCCAGGTGTGGTGGCACACACCTTTAATCTGGGCCACACCTTCTGCTGGAGACCTACATAAGAACATTGGAAGAAGGGAGCTTTGTTCTCTTTTCTTTGCCTGCTTGCCTTGTGGGACTGAGCAACTGCTAGATCCTTGGCCTTCCATTCACAGCTGCTGCTGACCATTGTTGGGGAGTTAGACTACAGGCTGTAAGTCATCAACAAATTCCCTTACTATATAGAGACAACCCTTAAGTTCTGTGATTCCTGAGAACCCTGACTAATAGAGGTCGCCTTGCCACTCTTTGCTAGACTTCATTGGGTTTTGCTGATGCTGGTCTTTGGTGATGGTGCTCTTGCATTGGTCCACCTTGCTTTCTTAGCTGATCATCGCTTGTCATGACTTTGTAGATAGAAGTGTACCAAAGAACTTGTGGTGTTCCAGTGACTTCTTGCCACTGTCATGGACAGTGAAGATTGGAATTGCCACAGGAACTATTTCTTTTTTTGGGGGGTGGGGGGGCCTCAAGACAGGTTTTCTCTAAATAGCCCTGGATGTCCTGGAACTCACTCTGTAGACCAGGCTGGCCTCGAACTCAGAAATCTGCCTGCCTCTGCCTCCCAAGTGTACAGTAGGTTTTAAAAATATATAGGCTTATAGGAAATGGTGTGGGCTTTCAAAACTTCAAAGCCTGCCCACAGTGACACATCTTCTCCAACAAAACCACACCTCCTAATCCTTTCCAAACAGTTCCACCAACTAGGGACTAAGAATTTAAATATATAAGTCCATGGGGACCACTCTTCTCAAACTACCACTATATATTTTTTTATGTTTTTACATTTTATTTTTATCTATTATATTTATATATTATATATTTTATATGTTATCTATATAGATAGTATATAATACATAAAATATATTATGTATATTATATGACATATATGTGTGTGTGTATATATATGTGTGTGTGTGTGTGTGTGTGTGTGTGTGTGTGTGTGTGTGTACTAAGACAAGAGTCTTGCTATGTAGACCAGGCTGGCCTCACTCACAAGATTCTTTAGTTTCTGGAGTGCTGTTACTACAGGCAGGTGCCATGATATCCAGCCATTTTATTTTTGTGTTTGTTAGTATGTTTGTTTTGAAGGGGACATGAATGTTATAGCCCCTGCATGAAGATCAGAGGACAATTTGCATGAGTCTGTTCTGTTCCTCTGTCATGTAGACTCAGGTAAAAGGTTAGGCTCGGCAGAAAGCACTGGGTCATCTCTCCAGTTCCCACTTTTTACTTTTCCTTGTTTATTTATGTCAGTTCTATGGGAATTTTGTACAATGTATTTCAGTCTTACATATTTCCCTTCCCTGCTCCTCTCAGATTCACCCCGTTTCCCTACCTGCTCAACTCTGTGTCTTTAAAAAAAAAAAAAAAACAAACCATCAAGTCTGCTTTGTGCTACCCAGTGGATGTGTGGCCTTCCACTGGAACATGGTCAGCTTAGCCGTGGTTACACTCCTAGAGAAAACTGACTCACGATCTCCAGAGGGCATCTGCTGGGATTTCCAGGTTCTTATAGTAAAGGTAAAGAAAAGGCCTCAGTGGTCTGTCTGCAAAGGAAAACTAACACATGAATTCTCTTCAGGAATAAAGTTTATTATAATGAAAGGCTCTCAAGGCTACGAGCACATCTCAAGGTGGAAGAAGACCATTAGAAACAATTCAATGCGTGGAGAAGTCTAAACTTGATGGACCCTTAAAGGGAATAAGCGTCTTCCCTTTGAAGCCTGGAGAGGAGCTTCAGTTGAGGGAGAGAGAGAAATGGACCACCATGAGCAAAGTAAAGGGATGGAAGAGTGGAGCCGCTTCAGGAAACAGCCTAGAGAACACCCTGAGCTCCTCACGGTGCGGCTGGGATGAATTCCCGGAACAAAGGGAAAGTCTGGTCTAACCTGTATAACCTTTCAAAAGTTCTCCATCACTTGGATTAGTTCAAGATAGCATACGTGACAGGGAGCACAGACGAGCCAGGTACTATAAACTGAGAGCTGTCAAGTCTCCCTTAGCCCAGCTTGTAACTCTATCCTAGAGAAGGTGGCAGGGAGGTGTAGCCTGACTCAAACTATGAGATCTGGCTTAGAGGTGGAGTCGGGTTATGTCCTGGAACAAGGTAATGGTCCAGGGATGTGTAAAATAGTGGTAGAAACAGAGACAGTTTATTACAGGAGAAAAACACTTTTCCTATTGGAATTGGGCCAGCTCGAAAGAAAGGTCAAAGGCTTAGAGGTCCTTGTCTAGAACCTTGTGACCTTTTAAAGAGTCATTTACATACGCTTCACTTTTTCTGCGCATGCTCAGTTTTGTTTCATGTTGCCAGCCAGGGTGGTAGAGATCCACTCTTCCTCTGTAATAGCTTGTATTTCTAAAACTCTATGTTTCTATGTGTATGGGGGAGAGACTGCGATTCCCTGGAGCTAGAGTTACAGGCAGTTGTGAACCTCTTCAGGTGAGCACTGGAAACTGAACTTGTGTCCTTAGCAAGAAAAGTACTCTCCAGCACTGAGCCTTTTCTCCAGCCCCT
The DNA here is from genome assembly GCA_902729485.2 of Mus minutoides. Taxonomy (NCBI): domain Eukaryota; kingdom Metazoa; phylum Chordata; class Mammalia; order Rodentia; family Muridae; genus Mus; species Mus minutoides. The sequence goes on from LR750834.1 coordinate 28,926, forward strand.
CGCCTGCTGATTTTGATCCTCTCCGCCTCCATCTCCATTCCTCTCTCCTTCCTCACTGATGCTGGGGACAGCAGCCTACACCCGCACTCCCAGCTAATAAGGAGGATAAAGTAGAAGGATGCTTGAGCCCAGGAATTCAGAGCCATTCAGGGCAATACAGTAGTATCCAGTCTTTAAAAAGCAAATAAACAACCAAAAAAGAAACAAAATACAGACATCACCCTGAACCTGAGGAAGTTCTTAATGCAGAGGAACCTGGCTGAGCTCATCCCCATCCTGGGAAGTTGGAGACCCAGCAGAGCTGATGGGGAATCAAGCACTTTGAAGTTTTTCTCTGTAACAACAGACATAAATGACTTTTTTAAAAAGCAGTGTCAGTAAATCTGCCTCCAAATTCAGCCACAACACAATTAAGCCACCCACCCCCAACCCCGGGAGATGGCTCTTTCAGCTGCTCAAATTAAAGGGACAAACAACCCTCCCTCAGTTAAGTTTCTCTAAGTCACAAAAGCCTCACACTGTTAACTTAGGCCTCTACAATTTTCAATAAAGGGCTTAGTGGGCCTGGATTCAGCATACTCCAGGTGACCCACAATGCAAGGCCTTCCTTCTGCAGTTACGTAAAGGGGCATAATTAGAGCTGTAGCTCCGTATACAATGAATATGAAAAACTCCCTCACCCACTCATCTCTTTTTGAATGTGATTTTTTTAAAAAGTGTTCATTCTCTTACAAAGCTGATGTTAGGCTTTGAGAAAATTATGTAACAACATTAACCCTGTACTGCCTCATGCCCAAATATCTTGAACTGTGGCCGCTAGAAAAGCACCTTTAATTTCTGCTCAAGGTCCAAATGTCTTTGAGGAATGAAGTGCCTCCCTTTGTCTCTGTTGGCGTCTGTCTTTGCAAAGGCACGACCTCAAGGACAGCGAGCCGGAAGGGCAGACAGTTGCAAGGGTGGGGAGCATTCAAGTTATGTAACCGGTAGCATCAGTAACACACTTTTGAGTTGCAGGCACGATGGTAATATAAAAAGACCCAAGAGAAGCTGTGGTCCATTATTACAAAGAATCTCAAGGCAGAAGTGCCCTCGGGCAGTTTAAAAGACAATCTTAGTGTTCCATATTCCATATTATTTTTCTTTGGTACACATTTAAATTATAATTTAAATTATATATATATATATATATATATATATATATATATATACTATAAAAGCAGTTTTCATTTTCATAGATTACCTTTTATTTCAAGATCAACATTCATCCTCTCTCCTGAACTGCATCCAGACATTTTTTTTTCCTATTTGAGACTGTTGATATGTAACTGAAACTGTCCTAGGAGGAGCTCTATACCCAGGACTGGCCTAGTCACTTGTGCTCCTTCTGTGCTACCAAATATTCTAAAGAGGAGCTTTTGCTCTTCAGTGTGGGTATCAGACTATAGAAACAAACCCCGAGAGACTGGAATTTTACTAGGAGGCTCAAGCTGGAAGAAGGGAACGGCTGGAGGCGTGGTTCTGGCAGACACCTCATCTCCCAGGAAGAGACCTCACAGTTCTGACACCTGTCAGACCACCTTGAGAAGGAGACAGTAGCTGCAACAGGGCTGGTAGCCATGCCCACACTTTGACCAGGACTGCTTGCCTAGAGGTAGCCCTCATCTCCCCCTCTAAAGCTGCATCTCATGTCAAGACTCTGAAGATGGACTTGAAGTGCCCAGGCAGGGCCTTTTTGTTCCCTTGCTGAGGCTGTCACAATGAGTAACTCTCCTTTTTCTGCTCTTTACTCTTTGTCTCCTTAAATTGGCCTACTGAGGATGGGTGACCTGGGTAGTGAGAGCTGCCAGGGCACAGGCTAAGGCACCATGAACTGCCTAAGTTTCCTGAGTGCTGCACCGCCATGACCAGCCATGCAAAGAAACTGACAGGGCATCAAAGTTCATCCCACAGTGAAAACACCAGTTTTAAATCCATGGTCTTGGTGGTTCTTTGGGCCCATCCTTGCTGTTTTTCACTATATGACTGCTTGGTGGATAGTTGTAGCTACTGGCATCTGTGAGAATACAGCTCTATACCCAACAGCGGGATGTTTCTATCACCAACCAGCTGAGCATTGTTTTTGTTATTATTCAGTGGGAATCATCAGGCTGGCAGCCCGAGTCTCTGTGTCCCAGCCACGGGCCACAGGTTGGTAGCTCTAAGCTTTGGGACCCACCCATGCCTGGCTCTAGACTTTCAAAGTTGGAGACTTATTGCAGCTAGATTTATATTTCTGAACTTTCAGTGCCCCGCTCCTCAGCTTTTAGCCGCTCTGGGTAACTGGGCAGTACCCTGCAACGATTCCAGCAGCTTGGGCTAGTGGCTTTTCGCAGCCTCTTGCCTTCTGCAATTTCTGGCTCTGCAGTCCTTCCTCTCCATAGTCTCCAGCTCTCCTGGGTATCTTGTCTTCTTAGCTCTTCCACAATCCCCATGTTTTCTCCTTCTGAGCTAGCTCCCTGCTGCTCTCTGAACTCTTCCGCTGCCCCCTAGCTGCTGCTTCGGGCTGTGCCTGCAGCTGGCAGCCCGGAGAAATTTCTGCTCTTTGGTGCAGCCAGCTCATTCTGCTCGAACTACACACCACAAGCAGGCGATGAAACCATTCAGAAAGGCTTTCCTGAGACCTAAGGCTGCAACACCAGCCGTCAAGGACGGAGGAGGTGCTATGATGCCCAGGAGCTGCTGAGGGGGAGGGAGACACCTGCAGTTCTTGCAGACAAGGTCACACCAGGGTTACCTGAAGCTGTCAAAGGCATGGTGAAGTCTCAGAGTCACCACAATGCGGAGTGAAACTGAGTTTCCCAAAGCAAAGCTGTCATTACATAGGAGGAGGACATGACTGTTGTGACAGTTTCTGGGAGATAGAAAGAAGTCTCCACTCAGCATCTCTGGCTGGACTAAAGTTTCTGTGAACAGCAGTGAGGTGGAAAACAGTGGTCACAATGACAAGCTGCTCCAATAAGCAGGTGTCTGAGAACTGCCACACTCGGTTTCAGTTGCTACTACCCCAACACACCTTCGGGGGCAGCTGTGATCTTGTTCACTGTTGTCCTAGACTCAGAGACCACGGCCCCCAACAGCAGAAGTTACACTTGGTCCCCAGTCCTCTCTGATTTGGCGCTACTTGGTCAGGCTCCTGGGCGGTGGCAACTGCTGCTGCTGCTGCTGCTGCTGCCTGAAGGGCTTGACAGCTGCCAATTAAATAGCTAATCTGCTAGGCTATAACATCTTTAATCAGTTAAAGGGACAAGCACATTTACGAATAACTTTGACAGAGACCTAATATGAAATTAGCATAGTTTTCAAATAAACTTTGCCTAACAATAATTAAGTGCCAGCTAAGTACCGTTAGGGAGGGTTGGGTGTCCTGGTCTATCTTAGTTGTGTGGTAGCACAAAAGAGTTTCACCCTTCCTAGGCAAAGCCAAACTGCTTTCCTAAGTGTTTTTCCTATTTTCATTCCCACCAGCAGTACAGAAAAAAAAAAAATTAAAGTTCAGATCCTAATCAAACCTCACACTGCACATTGTTGGGGTTTGCTGTTCGTTTGTTCATTTGAGATGTCTCGTAGCACAGGTTGGCCTTCAACTCAGCTCACAGCTAGAGTTATTTTTTAATGTTTATTTACTTTTATTCATGTGTGTATGTTGGGTGTGTGTTGTGTGTTTTGTGTGTGTGTGTGTGTGTGTTGCTCCACCTGTCTTAGTATATGTATGAGAGTTGGAGGACAACTTATGAGGAGTCAGTTCTCTCCTACTACCACATGGGTTCTTGGGATTGAAGTCAGGTTTTCAAGTTTGGTGGCAATCACCTTTACCCACTGAGTCATCTTGCCTGTCGTCTTGTTTTCTTAAGTCAGTCGGAGACATCAGTAGTAGCACGGGCACTTCCTTTACATCAGCGTATTTGACATGAGTATTAGCATGGGTACTTTCTGTACATTAGCATGTTTGACATCAGTATTAGCATGGGTACTTCCTTTACATTAGCATGTATTAGCCCCTATTTTTATTTTTTTATTTTTATTTTTATTTATTATATGTAAGTACACTGTAGCTGTCTTCAGACACTCCAGAAGAGGGCGCCAGATCTCGTTACGATGGTTGTGAGCCACCATGTGGTTGCTGGGATTTGAACTTATCACCTTCGGAAGAGCAGTCGGGTGCTCTTACCCCCTGAGCCATCTCACCAGCCCCTTGTTGTTGTTTTTAAAGTCTCAGAGGCTAATTTTATTTTTCCAATTGGTTGCATATGATATGGCTTCCACAAATTTCTTCTAAAGTCCCTGGAGTCCAAATGGTGAGAAAAGCTGAAGGACGTTTGTCAAATTATAAGAGGCTAGAGAGATGGCTTGGCAGTTCAGAGTACAGGCTGCTCTCCCAAAGGGCCTGGGTTGCATTCCCAGCACCCACAGAGCGGCTCACAAACATCTGTAATTCCAGGTCCAGGGGATTGGATGGTGTCCTGTTCTGACCCTCATGAGCACCAAGCATACATATCAGGCACAAGCAACATACATGCAGGCAAAACTCCCATACACATAAAAATAAGTGGCTAAATCTTTTAAATTGTTTAAATGTCCAGGACAGTAATTAATGTTATAATACTTAATAAGTTAATGTTTGTTAATTATTGCATTCATTCATAAGTAATACTATTAATAAAGTTTCTAGAAACTAATATTGGAGGATAGCTTAATTGAGTTGGGGAAGAAAAGATTGGTTTTTTGAGATAGGGTCACATGTACCCAAGGCTGGTCTCAATCTCTGTGTAGCCAAGATGATCTTGAACTCTTGATTATCCTGCTTGTATCTCCCAATTGCTGGGATTATAGGCCTGTGTTTTAATTCGAGGGATAAAACCAAACCAAACCAAACCAACAAAAAAATAAAGATAAGGTTCATAGAACTGCAGAACATAGTAGCATTTGTGTCCATAATCCCAAATTTAGTTGTGGAGGCAGGAGGATAAGGAATTCAGGAGTTCAAATATAACCTCCAGTCTATAGTAAGTTGATGGCTAGTCTGAGCAACATGAGACCTTTTCTCAAAAACTAACAAGCAAGCAAGCAAACAATTCGCTTGTAATCCCAGTCCTCAGAAGGCTGAGGCAGCAGAAGTATGAAGCCAGCCTGAGCTACATAGTGAACTCTTGTTTATAAATAGTGAAGTCTAGTTCCTCAAAACATATAAAAGAGTATGAAAAGTCAAGACACACAATAGAAAAAGAGGTTTACAATTTATAGCAGGAAAAGCTGAGAATATAGCTCAGTGGAGTAGTTCTCTAGCGTGGGTGAAGACCCTGGAGTCAGCCTCCAGCACACATGGGGTCCTGAAATGGACCGTGAGGAGAGAGGCGAACAAACAAAGAATTCCAAATAAAGAGAAAGAAAGAGGGGGCTCGGGCTGGTGAGATGGCTCAGCGGGTAAGAGCACCCGACTGCTCTTCCGAAGGTGATAAGTTCAAATCCCAGCAACCACATGTGGCTCACAACCATCCTTAATGAGATCTGGCGCCCTCTTCTGGAATGCCTGAAGACAGCTACAGTGTATTTACATATAATAAATAAAATAAATCTTTTAAAAAAAAATAAAATAGGGGCTGGTGAGATGGCTCAGTGGGTAAGAGCACCCGACTGCTCTTCCGAAGGTGATAAGTTCAAATCCCAGCAACCACATGGTGGCTCACAACCATCCTTAATGAGATCTGGCGCCCTCTTCTGGAATGCCTGAAGACAGCTACAGTGTACTTACATATAATAAATAAAAAAAATAAATCTTAAAAAAAAATAAATAAATAAAATAATAAAATAAAAAAAACAAATAAATAAAATAAAATAAAAATAAAAAACAACAACAACAAAAGCCAAACTCTGTTTCTATGGTACACTTCCAGGAAGGGGCTTAAGAAGGGGCTTCCGTGGCTTGTGACTAATAAAATAGCAAGTACACTGGGAAGAAAATATGATTAGAGTTTGAGCTGGTGAAATGCTCAAGCAGTAAAAGTACTTCTAGTGAAACCTGAGGCAGAAGCGCCACCCCCAGGGCTCACACAGTAGAGAGAGACAACTGCCTCAGGTTGTCTGCTGATCCTCCATATGCATACTGGTATGCGCATACCCACATCCATGTGCACACACACACACAACCCTTAAAATAAAATAAACACAATAAAAATAAAATGAAAAAGAAACCCAAGATACTTGAGCGACAGAAACTGGAATTCATGGATGTAAATGTCTCAGGTTTTCATCTTTTATAACCATGTGGAACTCTGAGGAGGAAAAAGAGGAGGGACTGGCTGTGAATCCAGATCTCTGGTTGCAAATAACAGAAGCCTCCTGCTTTTATTTTTTCCCTTGGTTTTTCAAGACAGGGTCTCTCTGTGTAGCCCTGGCTGTCCTGGAACTCACTCTGTAGACCAGGCTGGCCTTGAACTCAGAAATTCGCCTGCCTCTGCCTCCTAAATGCTGGGATTAAAAGCATGAGCCACCACTGCCCGGCCAAGCCCCTGCTTTTATCCACTTCTAATTAGTTGAAGATAAAATGAGGAGTTAGAACCCCTTAATGGCTCCTAAAAACACTAAAATGGAGGCTGGTTTAGATTCAGGCATTTAATTGAGCACACATACTCAAATGTTGAGGCTTTCCTCTCAATTTCTGTCTCTGTCTCTTCCCTTCTTTCCTAATGCCTGTGCATGCTCCTTCTAGTAGAAACAACTAACAATTAACAATTAGTTAGAAAACAATTAGCATAGTCTTTTAAGGTCATGATTACAGAGAAATCTAGCAAGGGGAAATACTTCCTTTGGGAAATTTTTTTCATTAAAGATTCTGATTGACAGAACTGTGTCATGTGCTTATCTATCTTGGACTCTATGTTTTCACTGAAGTATGAACTGTATTCTCTAACAGGGATGCTATTCTGGGAACTGGTGGAAAGTTTAGGAAGTAGGGTATAGCTGGAGGAAGAGGGTCACTGGAAGCTTACCTTTGAAGATTACCCCTGGTCCCCAGTCTCTCCCGTCTCTGCTTCCTAGCTATCAGGAGGCAAGTAGCTACAAACTTTTGCTGAATTGTGCTAAACACCAGGTCAGAATCCATGCAAAGAAAGATTGCTGTTAGAAACTCTGAAATAAGTCCTTTTCCTATGTTTATGGTTCAGTAAAAGCAAGTTAGTGACGGCTCATTTTAAAGATTTTAAAAGTTGTATGTGTATAGATGTTGTCCGAATATCTTTGTGCACCACATGCATGCCTAATGCTGCCAGGGCCTGGAAGAGGGTGTCAGATACTCTGGAACTGGAGTTACAGCTAGTTGTGGGTTGCAACGTGAACACTGTGAATCAAGCCTGGGTCCTCTAAAAAAGCAGCCAGTGCTCCCAACTGTGGAACCATCTCTCGAGTGTTGTTCAATGGTTATAGACAAAGCTGAAGTTGTGGGAAAAAGTGGTGGGGGGCCTGACTGTAGAGACTGTGCAGTTATAGACTAGAGCTACAGTGGAGGAGGGCCTAGGAGGTCAACAGACACGAAGACCCATCAGCTCCGACCAGATGGAGCGGTTGCCCTCAAACCTTTTTTCCATTCACCATTTGTCTACTGCTCACAGCTGTGCAGCCAGTTGACGACACTCGTAAGCTCTAGGGGAATCCCTCTCTCCTTTGTGACAGCTTTTAGGGGGTTATCTCAGTGCAAATGAAATCCTTTGATCCATTTTTTTGTTACTGCTGCTGTTGTTGCACAGCATGGCGTCAGGTTTGGTGACTCCGATGGCCAGCTGTGCTGCTTTTCCTATGGTTTTGAGTTCTTGAAGGAAACACTGCAAGTAATCCCAGCACAGTGAGATGTGATGCTCATCAGGAGCTCGGCCAGCTTCTTTTTTTTAGTTGTTTGTTTTTTTGTTTTGTTTAGTTTTGAGCCAGTTCCTGGCTGTCCTGGAACTCACTTTGTAGACCAGGCTGGCCTCGAACTCAGAAATCTGCCTGCCTCTGCCTCCTAAGTGCTGGGGTTAAAGGCGTGCGCCACCACGCCCAGCTCGGCCAGCTTCTTTTTTTTTTTTTTTCCTTTTAAAGATTTATTTTATTTATTATATGTAAGTACACTCCAGAAGAGGGCGCCATATCTCGTTACGGATGGTTGTGAGCCACCATGTGGATGCTGGGATTTGAACTTATCACCTTTGGAAGAGCAGTCGGGTGCTCTTACCAGCTGAGCCATCGGCCAGCTTCTTGATGCTGTGAGTCAGGAGCTTCCAGAAACCAGTGGGCAGCATGTACCCGGTTTTCTTGTTTCATAACCAAATGTTGAGCATCAGAGTCTGGCCCTGGGATCTCCACACATCCTGTTGTCATTACCTCTGAGTTTCTGTCAGTTGTCCTTAACTCTGACATATCAGTCAGCAGGGTGAACTTCTGGGTTCTCCTTTTGGTGCTCTCAGGCTTTCTCAGAGATCTGAGGGCAGCCATAAGGTCTCATAGGAGATGGCAGCCACCTTATAGGTGACTCTGGAAGCGGAAAGGAGAACTGGAACAAACAATCCTTTTTTGAACAATAGTTACAGTTTCTGCTATAATTGACAGACCTTCAGGAATTAGAATAGGAGCAGCATACATGCTGCATGAGGAAAAGTAAACTAATAAAGCCAAGAGGAGCTCCTTTTTGAAAGAAAGCAGTTAATAATTCAATATGGAAAATACAATATACTTAAAAATGTTTTAAAAAACCAGGCGTGCCGGGTGTGGTGATGCACGCCTTTAATCCCAGCACTCGGGAGGCAGAGGCAGGCAGATTTCTGAGTTCGAGGCCAGCCTGGTCTACAGAGTGAGTTCCAGGACAGCCAGGGCTACACAGAGAAACCCTGTCTCAGAAAAGAAAAAAAAAAAAAGTTTTTAAAAAAGTCAGGAAAATATTCAAAGAAATAACAGTTCTTCTATTAGAAGTTGACAGAAACAATTTATGCCCTTTAACTGAACACCAAATCACTAAAACAAGAAAGCTCAAATTTTCTTTTACAAACAGAGACAAGGAAGATAGGGGTACAGTGCTTGCCATGCAGTTGAATGAAGTCTCCAGAACCCGTGGAAAAGCTGTACACGGTTTCTTCATCTGTAATCTCAATGCTACTTTGGAGAGATGGGAGACAGAGAACTCACAGGCCAGCTGGACAGAAATAAAAAGAGACCTTACCTCAAAGGTAAGACTGACTCCTGAGTTTGTCCTCTGTCCTGTACAACTACAGACACACCACATATTCAATTAAACAAAAAAGAAAAAGAAGCAGGAAAGGAAAAAGAAAGGGCTGGAACCCTTTTTACCACAAAACAGAAAAACAACAACAATAAAAAAAAAAAAAACACAGAATCCAAACCCACGACAAAATTTCATTGCTTTTATCCTTTGAAGCTTACCTAAACCTGTACACAATATACCAATCAGGAAAAAAAAAAAAAAAGATTTGCAAAACACAGTGTTTATTCATAGAGAGTCAAGGGCATGGAACCTCAAAAGCAAATTTCAAATCCATCTCCCAGAGAAGTGGAAAAGGGTGCTGTAAGATCAAACCAGAAATACCCCTATTTCAGACACGGGCTGTTCGCGCATCCCAAGGACCACGAGAGACCTATCTTGATGCAAATTGCAAGAGGAATCGGACGACCTGTATCCCACGCAGGGGACAGGGGAGTCGACCTCGTGGCTCGAAAATTAGGAGCTTTTATAACAATGGGGTAGGGGGGGTTGGGGAAATTGGCGTGGTTTCACATGATTGGCTAGTTTAAACATCAGCAAGATACCCAGGTAGGAGACAAGGGGGGGGGGAAGGGGGAGGTAATCTACCTAACAATTAAGTCATGTGCTACCTTAGGCAACCTCCTGGGGCATTGAGACATTCCACCGAGATCGCTGTGACATTCAGAGGGTGTTGGCTATCCTGTGATTGTTCTAGGAAAGGCTTGCCCGTACCTAGAGCCATCGGTTAGTTTAAAGGTTCACTTTCCCTCCTGACACAAGGGACTCTATTTTGTCTTTGGTTACGTACTACTCTTTCAGTGCATTTATTGGACCAAGTTCCACCCACTCTAACTTGACTATCATGACCCATTTATCAGAAATGTTACACATAGTCAACTGAATGAAGTTGGACATCAAGCAAAGTGGATTGGTGGGCCTGATGATACACACCCTTGTAATTCCAGTGCTCTAGGTGGAACTAGGAGCAGGAGTTCAAGGTCAATTTCAGCAAGCCAAAGTTTAGCCTAGGCTACTTATAAGTCTCAATAAAAATACTTCCCCTTCCTCCCTCCAATCCATTGAGAAAGTAAATAAGTGCTGAGGGCTGGTTAAATCTTTAATTGATTAGGTTAAATCGAGTCAATTTATTGAGGAACTAAGGACAGGAGCTTTTTATTCAGAGGTCCTTTAAAAAATGACCATAAAGAGGCCCAAAACATGGAACAGTGATTTAACGCACTTGTTGCTTTTGCAGAGGGCCTGGGCTCGATTCCCAGCTCCCACATGGTCACTATACCACCATCTGTGACTAGTTCAGGGGACCCGTGGGCACGCATGCGGCGCACATACATTCAGGCGAAACATTCATACACATAAAAAAAATTAATCTAACACCATCAAAAAAAAAAAAAAGAAAAAAGAAAAAAGAAAAAGAAAAAAGAAACGTAACAGGAAAGACTGGGGAAAGACGGAAAACGCAAATTCCTGAAGGACTCAGCCTGGATTCTTGTCTTGGCTTGCCTGCTTCCCTAGCTGTAAACCAGCGATAATAACGCCTGTCCCAGCTACCTCAAAGGGCGGTTTTGGCATTCAGACAGAAACCAGGTATTTAACTGTGTTTTGAAAACTGCAGGGCACTCCATAAATGTAAGCCGTTTTTGTTACTGCCTCGCTGTAATTATGGCAAAATCACAAACAAGGGCTGTTTATGGAAGAGATCTGGCTCTCCCATGGGGGGCACTGTGAATTCCATCAGCCCAGTTCTTTGTTGAAACTTTTCAGTACCTTTTTTTTCTCAAATACTAGGTAACTAGCAAAGTACTACTAGAAAAGTACCAAGAAGACAAAATAGTTTTAGAAATTCCTAACAACAAAAAAGAAGCCACCGAAACCCAAAGTCGGCCAGGAAGGAATTTTCCTCCGGATCGCCGTTCTTTTTGAGGCAAGCGTTTTATGCCAACACCCGGTGGGTGGCGGCTGCCCAGAGGAAACGAAACAGTGGAGCTGGCCTTCCCCTGCGTAGCGATGATTATTCCATTTAGATACAAAGAATAACACGCTACAATTCCCGGAGCTGTGCAGGATGCTGCAACAAGTACCCGGCGCCCCTTCGCACCTCCCTCGGGCAGACAGAGCCAGAAGAATGCGCGCGCACCCGTCTCTTGGCCTGAGCCCCTGGGAACGCGCCTCCCTAGCCCGCCCCTCCTCCCTCAAGCCGGCGCGCCGACGTCGGGTCACGTGACGTAGGCGAGCCGACAGCGGGGGCGGGCGGGGCCGTCCGGCTCCGCAGAGCGGCGCAGGCGCGCCAGGGCCGCGCGAGGCGAGCCCCTCCTGCTCCCTGTCGGAGTCAAAATGGCGACGGGGGGAACCTGGAGCGGTCCCGGAGCCTAAGCCACTGACAGGAGAGGGGAGGGCGGCGGCGGCTGGAGGAGAATGGCCGCGGGGGCTGGCGCCAGTGCGGACGGCGGCGCTGGGGGCGGCGGCGGCGGAGGCGACGGCAGCGGTCCCAGCAGCAGTCGCGGCGGGAGGAGCCTCCGAGGTGAGTGTCCCTCGGCGTCCGAGGCTTGAGGAGCCGTCTTCGCCCGTCCCCGCGCGGCCCGGGACGTCCGGCTGCCGGCAGGGCCGGTGGTTGGGCGTGGTGGCGCCTGGGCCGAGGCCCGGACGCCGCGGGGTTGCCGAGACGCCGGCCAGCCCGGCCGTCTAGGGCCCAGCGCGCTGGCGTCGGCGCGGGACGGGGGGCCTCCCGGTCCCCGCGCCCCGAGGGGCGGGCCGGACAGCGCGCCGCCGAGCGGGCCGTGACCGAGGCGCGGTGCTCAGGGCCGGAGGGCGCGCGGCTCTCCCACCCCCGCCCCGGTGGCCGCCGGGACGGGCTCCTAGCGCCGGGCTGCGAGGGGCGGGACCCGCCGCACCCTGCGCTCGGGAACCCACTCCAGGCGCGGACTCCTGTTGACCGGCTGCGGGGTGGGCGTGAGGCCGCTGGGGAGGGCCGGAGCTTGGGTGGGGGGGAGGAGCAGGCCTGGGGAGGACCACTCCCCGCGGGCGAAGTGAAATGGTCCCGGGGTGAGTGCTCTGGGAGGACCGAGACTGGCGCCGAGCTTTGACAGGTAGGTGGGGGAGACAATACCGAGCTGGAGCCGCGGGAGGCTGAGCCTAGCTTAGCTCCCCGGAGGACTTGGCGAAAGGCGTGCCTGCCTTCCCTCCTGCTCTGCTGTTTACTCCCTTCCGCGCACTCACACTCTCGCTCACACTCCAGGGTGAGAACTTTCTCGCCGTCTTCGGAGAAACTCCGAGGAGTGTTGTATCCGCTTTGAACCACCACAGCGCCTCTCCCATACCAGCACGCATAATAAGTACTCTGGAGTAGGCCTAATTTGCAGAGCAGTCTCGGCTCTCTGGCCCAGGGCACTGGTCCCTGGGCTCAAGCATCTTACTGTGACGGAGCAAGGAAGAAGCATTTTTTGCAGATAAATTAGCTTTTCCAGCAGACGTCTCTTGTTTCTGCGTAGCGTCTATGGCTCACCTATTACTCACATTGTCTTCTTTGTAAGTCTGGAAGAAAGACGAAGTTATATGAACCCCGTACCTCCTTTATAGCAGCTGTGATTCGACTGCTCTTGGAATTTTGGAGTCAGAAAAACCTTTAGAGATTGGACGTGTTCTAAAGTGGGGGAAATGGACGTGGAAAGGTGCGATTCCGTGGGTCTTACCTTAGCTGGGGAGGGGTGAGACCTAAACTAGGATCTCGGCTTCTGCAGGTGAGGAAGAGCTCTTTTCACTCCACTCCTGCACTACTGTTTGTGGGCTGCTTTCACCACTGCTCTTCAGCTCAATCCCTAGGCCTTTGCACAGTAAAGTTGAAAGCTGAAATGGGTATCTCTCTCTGAACCTCGCAGCTACCTCAAAATAACTGCTAAGGAGGCCACCCCACCCAACATCGTATTTAATAAAATTTAGTAACACTTCACTTGAAGTTTTCTTAGGTCCATAACTAGATTTTCGTCAAGTTATAGCCTGGCTCACTCTTGCATGGGTTCATTCGTTCTGTAGAACCTAACTCCTATTAGTGTTCTGTGTCCCAACTTGATTAGCATTAGCGGCTCAAGTTCTTTGTATCTGCTCTAACCTTAGGATTTAAAACACAGTGGTTTTCCAGGTTATGCTGCCTAGTCCCCTTCTCTCCTTATTTTTGGGCTTCAGAATTTTGTATATAATGTGTCACAGGTCAACTTTCAGAAATACGATAGAATCAAGTGATTATGTTTTCATATTTTAGTCACAGGTCTCAGATTATGTGCACTTATTGAAGGTGTGCTCTGTGTTTTCATTATTCCAGACCTAGGGGGTGGGAGTCAAGAATTGTAATATATAGTAGACTTTGCCTCAAGGTTCTTATTGGAAAAAGATGCACTCACATGAGTCTAGAAGCCAATCTAGTGAGTTCTACTAATATAGAGAATGCCGTGGGAGGTCAGGGTAGAGGGAGTTATAACCCAGCCTTGGGAGTTTAAATAACTTCCTGGGACACTTGGAATGTCAACTGGCCAATGAGTGTTTATATTTACAGAGAGATTGGAGCAGTTACTTTGTGACCAGGGTGGGAGGGTAGGGTTGAAAAAAAAGCAAGTGTATAAATTGGAGTTTAGTGCTAGGGAAAGGGGTTAGAGGGAGACAAAAGGATCAAGAGTTTCTCCTCTCAGGAGGATATTTTACATAGGGGACATTAGGTAGCCAGAAGGCGGTCTCCGTAGAAAGATTTGAATGGTAAATTGAAGTTTGGATTTGTCTTTTGTGCAAGTTATAACAAACCTTTAAAGGCGCTTGTTATAAGCTGTCATCCACAGGTTGAGTTAAAATAAAGCAAGAATAAAATGAGCTAAGAAGACAGTAGCGAGTCATTTTATTACCTGACTCAGAGATATCTTACACTAGGATCGTTCCCAGATGCTAAGATTACAGATTTGTGCAACCACACACAGCAAAGTTTATCAAAATATTTTTCTGTAGTGCTGGAAATCAAATCCAGGGATGTTCTACCTCTGAGCTACATAAGGTAAAGTCAGTAAGAAGGATTACCTAACAGGTCCATGTGTGTCTGTCTGAACACTTACTGAGGTAAAATATAAGTAATAAAATTTACTATCTTAACTGTTGAAAATTGTACAGTTCTGTACCTGTTTACACTGGTGTACAATCATTTCCATTGCTATCTGCTGAATTAGTTTTTAAATTGTGTGTGTATATATAATTTATTTATTTTTACTTTTTGTGCATTGGTGTTTTGCCTACATGTATGTCTGTGTGAGGGTGTCAGTGCCTTTAACCTGTTAACCATCTCTCCCACCCCCAATTTTTTTTTTTAACTTTGGTGTGTGTGTGTCTAATTATCTCTGTGTGTTCATATGAGTACAGATGCTTGTGGAGGCTAGATGCTCTGGAACTTAAGAGTCACAGGCAGTTAGGAGCACCTGATAGAGATTCTGGGGATCGAACTCAGATCTTTTGGAAGAGGCTCTTGGTTAAGATGGCTCTTAACCACTGAGCCATCTCTGCAGCCCTAAAAAAAAGGGTCTTTTTACTAGATTTTATTTTTTGTTACTGCATATACATGCATGCAACCAAAGATCACAGGTGAAAGTCAGAGGACTGTTATAGTAGTTTTCTCTCGTTCTACTATGTGGGTTCTCAGGGATGGAGCTCAGGTTCACCAGTTTGTGCAGCAGATAATTTACATGATAGATGCTGTTGCTGGCCACATAGTCAGATTTCATTTTTCCCCTGTGCTGAGATTTGAACTGAAGGTTCCATGCATGCTAAGTTTGGTTTCTCAGACAAAGTGACACACCCTCATTTGAAGAATTGAATTCTTTCATCCAAACTGAAAAAAATTTGTACACTTTAAACAGTAACATGGTTAACTTCAGCAACTGAAATCTGTTATTCTACTGTATCTGTGACCTTGACTAGGTAGAAGTACAATCATAGAATCTAAAACATAGTATTTTTCTTTTGTGACTGGCTTAATGGTCCATTCATGTTGTACAGTCTCAAAATTTCCTTCTCATTCTAAGTATATACCACATGTTGCATCTTCATCTGTCCACGGACACCTGCGTGGCCTCTATTTCTTTTGACTACTATGTAAAATGCTGCTGTGAACATGGTAAAAATGACCTGTTCAAGACATTTCTTTAGTTTGTGTATTTATCAAGCCAAAGGAAGTTATATTCCCACCAGTAATGCACAAAGATTGTGTTCTGGGGTGTGAAGGGTTCTCCTTTTATAAGTCATTCTAAAGAGTATATGTGGTTCTCATTGTGTTTTAACATACATTTACTTAGTGGTTGGTGATGAATATCTTTTCCTGTATTTATTGCCATTTTGTTACCTCATCTGTCCCTTTGGGTTTTTTTGAGAGGGGTCTTGAGGTACAGGCTAGCATCAAAATGCTTAACTTTCCTAGTTCTGGAATTAGATGCATAGACTACCATGCCCAACTCCTTTGCCTGTTTCTTAAATTAAAAGTTCTGTTTGGTTTTTGGTTGTTGAGTTGTAGGAGTTGTTTGGTTTTTCTGAATATTGATCTCCTATCAGACATGTGATTTTGTAAAGTTACATTTTGTGTGTGCATGCACACTTGTGTGGCGGTGCTAAGAACAACTTGGGAGGAGTTGTTTCTCCTTCATCTTGTAGTTGGGGATATGGGAGAGATTGAATTCAAACCCGGGCCAGGCTTAACACCTACAACACAATACAAATGTTTTCTACTTATCTATGCAGCCTTTTCTTTCTTTGATATGAAAAAAAATGCTTATTTGCTGGTTTTTTGAGACCAGGTCTTACTATGTGGTCAGGTTGCCTTTGAACTAGGGACCTTCTTTCTGTAACCCAAGCTGTGGGATTGCAGGCATGTACCACCACACCCAGCAAGAACTTAAAAAAATTTTTTTTTCTGTCATGTTGGGACAAAATCCCAACTTCAGCCACTACTAGAGCTACACCTCTAGTCTATCAAAAAGTTTTTAATTATGATGAAGTCCTGTTTACCTCATTTTTCTTTTTTTTCTTTTTTTTTTTTTTTAAGATTCATTTATTATATATAAGTACTCTGTAGCTGTCTTCAGACACACCAGAAAAGGACATCAGATCTCATTACAGATGGTAGTGAGCCACCATGTGGTTGCTGGGATTTGAACTCGTGACCTCTGGAAGAGCAGTCAGTGCTCTTAACTGCTGAGCCATCTCTCCAGCCCCTCATTTTTCTTTTTGTTGTTTGTACTTTTGGTGTCGTGTGGAGATTGTTGCCAAATTCCATGTCATAAAGGTTTTCTCCTTTTGTTTTCACTCTATCTTTTTAAGTATAAGTTTTTCCAGTTAACTTCAATTTTCCCAGTACTATTTGTTTAAAAATACTGTCTGATTCAATGACTTTGGCACCTTAATGGAAATCATTTGAGGAATGAGGTACTTTGGCACCTTAATAGAAATCATTTGAGGAATGAGGTATATAGTATAGTTGTAGTGAGTATGCTTAGCATGTACTAGGAAGGAGAAGGAGGGAGGGAGCGAGGAACAAAACACAGTAATCATTGAACCATAAGTGCTAGGTTTTGTTTGGGGCTCTCTGTAAGTCTCTTTGTATTGGTACCAGGCTATTTTAATAACTACTTTGTCGTTAAGATTTGAAATCAAAGGACATGAGAGACCTCTGCACTTTTTGATGATTGCAGTGAGATCCTTTGAGATGCCATAAAAATTTTAAAAGATTTCTCTAATGAGAACTATTGAGATTTTGTTCTATTGAATAATGAAAATTGCTTTGGGTAGTATTAACCTTTTTTCACTTATTTATTGTATTATGTATGTATGTACGTATGTATGTATGTATGTATGATTGTGTGTATAAGATTGTGAGTGCACATGTGTGCCAGTGCTCTTGTACAGCTATAGGAGTCATGTCTCTCCTTCCCACTTAAGTGGGTTCTGGTTAAGTCTAATGTAGATCTTAGAGGGAAATTTTTTAGTCTTTTACCAGTGTCTGTCTGTCTGTCTGTCTGTCTCTCTCTCTCTCTCTCTCTCTCTCTCTCTTTCTCTCTCTCTCTCTCTCACACACACACACACAGGAAAGAGAAAAGAAAACAGATAGGGTCTCGTATTAGCACAAGTTTTTGTGTATGGCATTTGTTATTGAGCATTTTAGCTGTTTTTGTTTGTTTACTGTGAGTTTTTCAAGAGTTTCTAGCCTGGTGAATGAGAGAATTGTGATGATGTTGACAGAATGATATGGCAGTCCGGGCTTTATACACATTTTGTTCTGAGCTAGGGTCTTCCTATGTACCCCAGGCTGGCCTGGAACTCTCAGCATAGCCCATCTATCCTTTAACTAATGAAGTACCCCTACCTCAGCTTCCCAAGTACTGTGTGACTAGGTGCAAACCACTATATCAGGCTTGTTTGTGAAACATTTAAAAAATGTTTTTATGTGTATTTATGCTTTAAAAAAAACTGACTTTGGGCATCAAACCTCTCTTTACAGTCTGACTGCTGTTTATAGTCTTTTGATTTTGTTTTCTTTTTGATAGCATCATACTATGTTATCCAGGCTGTTCTTGAGCTCACAGACACAAGTGATCTTACTGTTTTAGCCTCCCCAGCAGCTGAGACTATAGATACACACCACTGGACCAGGCTCTAATCACTTTGCCATCTCAAGTAAGTTACCTAATTTCTTTGAAGGTTAATTTTTCTTTTGTTATAAAAGAAATAAGGACCAGCAAGATGGCTTAGCAGGTAAAGACACTTGCTAAGCCTGATGGCTTTGAGCCTAATCCCTGAGATCCTCACTCATAGTGGAAGAAGAGAACTGATTCCCACAGCTGTCCTCTGACTTAAACATGTATTCTAATGTGCAGGAGTGCACACACACATTAAAAAAAATAGTGCTGGATGTTGTGGTATACACCTTTAATTCCAGCACTCAGGAGGCAGAGACAGCAGATACTCAATAACTTCAAGCCAGTCCTCGTCTATATAGTGAGTTCCTGGCCAGCTAAGGCTACATAGTGAGATTCTGTCTCAACAAAACAACAACAAAAAAAGTAGAATTGTCTTGCCTAGGTTTTTAGAAATCCAAGTGTGGATTTTAAATCCTGTCCTATTCTTTTCCATTCCTCTCCTTACCAGTCACACTGTTGTTGAATAGCCACCAGCTAAGGCTGGGTCATTTTCTCCTACTCTCCCCACCTATCTCTGGCTATTTTTGTATTTTTAACTTATTTTTATTATTTTAATTATATTGGGGGGGGGGGGATATGTGCACATGAATGCAGGTACCTGCATAGGTCAGAGGTGTCAGATTCTGCCGGAGCTAGAGCTGCCAGTGATTGAGAGCTACCTATATACACTTAATCGCTGAGCTCTCTCTCCAGCCCTTGACTATTCTTGATACTTCCACAGTAATACTCCTAGAAAGCATAATTGTAATATCTTTTCTACTTTAAAAAAAAAATCCGCTAACTTCATCTTGTCTTATGAAATAAAGGCCAGACTCAAAAAAGAGTGCAGAATGAGTCCAATCTTATATTTCCCATCACTCCAGCGGAACTAAGCTGTTTCTTATTTCCTATCCTTCCATCTGTGGTTTTCATATGTTTATCCACGTGCTTGGAGTTTCCTTATTCTTTGTTATCAACTCTGTTAGCTGCCCATCATCTGTCTCTATTTCTGACAAATATAGGGCCCTTGGAGATGAATCATCACCCACTCCAGGGTTAGGTTTTAGTTAAGCCAGTCAGTTGCATTCCCTTGTAAACTGTTACTTGTCCCAGTCAGATTGAGGTGAAGGAAACAGGCTATTTCTGAGGAAAATGGTTCTTTTTTTCTCTTCATTTTCAAGACCAAGAAAACATGAGGCCCCTGTTGCTGTTGACAGTTGTCCTGTAAACACAGGGGATAAAAGATTTCCTGAAGATATCAGATCAGAGGTAGAAGGAGTCTGAGTTCTTGGTGGCATCATTTAGTTATCATGCCCTGTACCTTCCCTATGACAGGATTTCTTGTAACAGATACATTTCTTACTGTTTATTTATGTAAGTATGTGTATGGGTGTTTTGATTATATGTTTTATACTATGTATCTGCACAGGCTAGAAGAGGGCTTTGAACCTCTGGAACTGGCATTGGTTAGCTGCCATGTGGGTGCTGAGAATGAAATCTGGCTCCTATGGAAAGCAGCAAGTGCTCTTAACCACTGAGCCATCCCTTCAACCACAAATTTCTTTTTCTGAGACAGGGTTTCTCTGTGTAGCCCTGACTCTCCTGGAACTCACTTTGTAGACCAGGCTGGCCTCGAACTCAGAAGTCCGCCTACCTCTGCCTCCCAAGTGCTGGGATTAAAGGCGTGCGCCACCACCAAATTTCTGTTCAAACAAATTCTTTGGAATTAAAAATTTTTCTGGTTGGTACGTGTTCTTTATTCTCAGGGTCTAGTTATTTTATTTTTACCAACAGTTGTCTACTCTATTGACGCTTTAGACCTTTCTCTCATCCATATCAGCATATTGTAATCACTCACTTGTTGTGTCTGACTGTAAATCAAAGTATATAGAATGTTACATGTCTGTTCATGATAGATACCCAGCAAGTGACCTTGGGATAAAATAACATGATGACTGTATAATTGTTGCATAAGCAAGTTTAAAATAAATGTAAGGCGTGTTATCTTTTAAAGTCAAATTAAAATGAAAAGTTTAGACTAGATATTGTTTGCTGGCTTTCTCACAAAACAAAACATAGCAAAGCAAACAAAACAGGGTTTCTCTGTGTGTTCCTGGCTGTACTGGAACTTGCTCTATAGAAGAGGCTAGCTTCAAACCCTGAGATTTGCCTGCCTTTGTTTCCTGCGTGCTAAAGCACTGAGATTAAAGGCATGCACCACTGTAATTTAGTTTTGAGAGAGATCACGCTATAATTGAGGTTGGTCTTGACCTCACAGGAATTCTTTTGCCATAGTCTCCTAAGTGCGGGAATTAACTATGTGAGGTACTATGCCTGATTAGATATTTCACTTAGAAAATGTGGATCGTGGGACCATAGAGATGGCTCAGGTGGCGCACGCCTTTAATCCCAGCACTCGGGAGGCAGAGGCAGGCGGATTTCTGAGTTCAAGGCCAGCCTGGTCTACAGAGTGAGTTCCAGGACAGCCAGGGCTACACAAAGAAACCCTGCCTCGAAAAACCAAAAAAAAAAAAAAAAAAAAAAAAAAAGCAAGTACAGAGGACCACAGTTTGTTTCCCAGCAACGACATCAGATAGCTTATTACTACCACCTGTAACTCTAGTTCCTCAGACCCAATGTCCTCTTCTGGTCTCTGCAGGCACACACATTCACATGCACACATACACACATATACATCATTTAAAAATAAAATAAATCTTGGGGAAAAAAGAAGTCATTTGTTTGTCTCTTTTTAAAAAAGAAAATATGGTCTCATCCTGTCATATAGTCCCTTATGAAAGGATCAATATTAAATTGAACTTTTATAGTGCTAGTCTTTCCTCTTTTAAGTGAGAAACATATGCCAGAACTAACTTCAAATATATCGTATGTGCATGTGTGTGTCTGTGTGTCTGCACACATGCATGTCATGAAGCCAGAGGACAGCTTCAGATGTTGTTCCATAGGAATCATCTCCCTTGTTTTTTGAGACAGTCTTTCATCAGTTGGGATCTCAGCAGATAGGGTAGATTAGTTGGCCATCCAGTGCAGAGCATGCGTCTATCTCTGTCTCTTTAATGCTGAAATTACAAGCACACCTGGCTTTTTTTAAAAAAACAAAAACAAAAAAAACGTGGGTCTGTAGAATAAAGTCAGGTCCTTTCTAACTTGAGACATTTCTCTAGTTCTTATTGTGGTTTTTCTTTTAATGTGTTTTTTTTTTTTTCAAAAGGCCACAATATTTATATATACTTATGGGGTACAATGTAATATTTTAATCTTCATATATATTAGATAATATGTGCTTTGAAAATTGTAGTTAGGTCTCTTCTGATGGCTAACCAAGAGTAATGGCAGTATCCTGTATTGTTTCAGAAGCATCTGGGACTTACCTGGCGAAAGTCTAATAAGGGAGGTATCTTATACCTGGCACTAGGATTTTCATTTAGTCACCTCTGGTTTCTGGGAAGAACATATATCAGTGGAGGGTACCTTCATTCAATATTGTTTTTCAACCAACTTATAAAGTAAATTTTATTTTTTATTTTTTTGTTTTGTTTTGTTTTGTTGTTGCTGTTGTTGTTGGGTTTTTGGTTTTGGTTTTGGTTTTTCAAGACAGGGTTTCTCTGTATAGCCCTGACTGTCCTAGAACTCACTCTATAGACCAGGCTGGCCTCAGAAATTCGCCTGCCTCTACCTTCCACGTTCTGGGATTAAAGGCGTGCGCCACAACACCTGGCTTTAAAGTAGATTTGTATATGTCTTTTTTTTTAATCCATCCATAGTTTTAGTTGCCCCTTCTCTTCCTATCCTTCTACTTACCTCCCTGGTACACCTTTATTTTCCTAGTATTTCTCCCTTTCTATATTATGCTCAATGTGTTCCATTCCCACTCCCTCCCTCTAATGACTCCTTTGAATTTTTTGTGTTTTAACTAGCACACAGTAATGTTAAATCATACTACTACTATAAAAATGTGTAGCTAAGATCCACATATGAGGGGGAATAGATAGTGCTTGTTTTTCTGGGCCATTGTTACCGCAGTCAGTGTATTTTCTAGTTTCACCCATTTCCCTGCAGAGTTCATCCTTCAGAATAAAATTTCGTTATGTATATTACCACTTTTAATTACCAGTTCATTATGGAAATCTGGTTCCACTTCCTTACTTTTGTGAATAGAACTCCAATGAACTTGGAAGTATAAGGATTTCTTATTGCAGAATATGGAGTCCTTGGTATTTCATTATTTATGTATTTGTTTATATGTGTGTGTCAAGGTCAGAGGGCAACTTGATGGAGTCAGTCCTTTCTACCATGTAGATCCTAGGAATCAAACTTAAGCTGTCAGGCATGGTAGCAAGTGGCTTTACTTGCCAAACTATCTTGTTAGCCTCTTACTTATCCTTGAAAACTCAAAAAACAAAACAAAAAAGAAACAAAAAGAAAAAGCCTGTCACTTAATTCAAGCAATAGTATTAGTATTATTTGTGTATTAATGTATCCCATGTCATCCACTCCCATAACACCATGCTAAAAATTGAACTTTGGGTCTCACACATGCTAGGTAAGCATTCTACCACTGAGCCAAATTCCCAGCCCACTATTATTTTTAAGACAAAAAACAAAAACAAAAGAGCTGAAGAGATGGCTCAGAAGTTAAGAGTAGTGGTTGCTCTTGCAGGAAACCCAGGTTCAGTTTCCAGCATCCATATGGCAGCTCACAGTTATCTAGAACTCCAATTCCAGATCTGATGCTCCCTTCTGCCTTCCACAGGCTCCTGCATGCATGTTGTGCACATAACATACATATAGTCAGGAACACAACACATGCACACAGGAAATAATAAATCAGTGTTAACAAACAACCACCCTTTTTTCACTCTATAGTGGTGTGCGTGTGTGTGCACACATGAGCACACACATATGCATGCATGCACACATGTACAGTGCCAGTGATTGATCACCTAGGTCACATCTTGCATCTCTGCACTTTCTTCCAGATCACTTTTGTCTCCTCAGAAACTGGGTTTTGTCAGCAACTGGGTTTTGTCCTTGTTTGAGTCTTCACATGCTTTCTCTACTGTTTAGAGCATTATTTCATCATGTCTTCCTTTTCCATCTCTTTAAAAATAAAGTTCATACTTTTAACTGTTGATCCTACACTATCAACTCAGATGTCACTTTAACAACCTTATAAAGCAGACTTTTTCATTATCTTCAAGATGAAAACTTGGATCAAGATTGTGCAGTTTATACATAGCAGAGCTGGATCCAAGTTCAGGCATCTTGGTTCCAGGGTTCCTCATCTTCACTGATATACACTCCCCTGCAGTGTAGTTGTCTGTTTATTGCTGTGTTCTGCTAGACATTAAGCACCTTTGCAACAAAACTTATGCTACGTTTTGTTCATTTTATGTCCCCAAGTGCTCAGCACTTATATATCCAGAAAAATGTTTAGTTGAAAGAAAATCCTTGTACTTTGTTTTGATAATCCTAGGACTTTAACCCAGAGCCTCACATACAAGCTAGGCAAATGCCTTACCATTAGATCTGGATGCATGTGTATGTGTGTGTGGATATATACATAGATACATACTTACACATGTGGCCAAAAATATATTTAATTTGAGAGCAGAGAGGGTCTTGAGTGGGGAGTGACCAGGGTTGAGACAGTGTCTTCCTCTGAAGCCCAGATTGGTTTCAAACTCTGAAGCCGAGGGTGACCTTGAACTTCTGATCCTCCTGCTTCCATTTCCCAGGTGCTGGCATATATCATGCCTGGTTTATATGGTGTTAGGTTCATATCCAAGGTCTTTTTTTTTTTTTAATCCCCAACATTACCTGGCTACATGGTATCTGAGTACATGTTTGGTATTTGTGTCATTATCACAAGGAGACATGAGGAATTAGTAAAGAGCAGAGGAAGAAAAATTGAAGGAAATTCAAAATTGAAGATGGAATTCTTCATATATGCTACTGTCTCCCCAGTTTTCTGTGGGTCTTTCCTGATTGCAGTTTCCATTTCTAAGCACCTCATTTATTAATAAGTATTCACTACCAGCCAGGCATTCTTGATGGTCCTTGGCATATCTAGTTAATGAAGTAAGACACAGTTCTAATCCTGTGGGGACATAGTCTGCTGAGGGCTTAGACAGTGTCTACTCCTTTACAGAGAAAGAACACTGCAGCTGAAGTCTGTGTACGTTTCTGGTAGCAGAGGAGAGGGATCGTCTCTCAGTTTTAAGTGAACCTCATTTAATGCCATTTCTTCCCTGCAGCCTGTTCTGGCCCCACCCAACCTAATATATGTTTTCCATACTTTTCCTCATTTCTTTAGCCCCAGCATTTAGTGCCTGTTCATTTTTCTCTGCCCCTTCACAGAATAGTTTCAGTGTCTTAGCTGAAACATCCCAATTTCTTTAAAAAAATATTTTGAGACAAGGACTCTCTGTAGCCCACACTAGCTTTGAGTTCACATGATAAGCTGCTTGTCTCAACTTCCCAAAGTGTGCACCACCATGCTTGGCTAAAAAACAGCTTTGTACCTTAACACCAGCTCAATACTTATCTCAAAATAATGTAGTCTGAAGTTGGGGAGCTGAGGGAGAGAGTTAGAAGAAGACATTTCATGGTATACCATGGTGTTTCTGCATTGAGACCCTCAAAACCAACATGGTACAACTCTTACCAGGGCCTAGAATTATTAAAACAGGGATACAAAGGCAAAGGGATCATAAGGCACAGTCCCAAGGGAGACAAACTAAGGCTCCCTTAAGTCTTCTCCTAGAGGACACATGCAGGGCATATTTCATCCTACCAGTGTGGAAATATGGCTGTACATGTGAAGTGTTGTCTCTTACAGAAGTTGATTGGAGACATAGTGCACTGAGTTTTTATTGAGGTCTGGTCACAGAGGCCTTTTGACTTTACTTCTGCCTAAATTCTAGGTTCACAAGAGGAAAACAGCAATTTAGTATGTATTGTATTGATTCCCCAAATTATTGAGGTCCTGTGAATTGACCTGTCAAACAGTTAGGGGATGGAGGGAACACTCATGACCCCCATACTCAAAAAACTGCCAGGGCTAACCTGTAAACAAGCTTTTTTGGGAATAATAGGCTAAATGAAGCCTGCTGTATGTTTTCACTGAGCTCTACGTAGTGTTTTTTTTTTAAATCAATTTTCATATTTGTTATTTTCTTTCAAAATATATCATTAGTTTAGTGCTACTGACTTTCATAGTGTAATTGAAAGTATCTTCCGTGGAGCACTGTCTGTAGCTTCTTATTGGGCTTTGCTAGAAAGGTTTGTACCAAATTTGTACAACTGCTTACTGTGCCCTAATTCCCCATTACTACCACTCTGTCAGTAATTTGTCACTACCCATTCTTTCCCATTGTAGCTTGTACCTTTCATGGCATTTGTCCCATTGTTTAACTTAATGTAATCATTTGTTTAGATATCTGTTTTCTCTCACTCAAATTTAAGATCATTAAAACCTAACACTGTGTAACCTATATTAGTATTCAGATATGTAATGTGTAGGTCTCCAAAACTGACCAATAGTTCCCAAACTAATCGTATTTTGTGGTAGGATGTACATAATAGTAATATAAATACTAAAATAGTTTATACTATGCAATATATACAGTATAAACAGGAGATAAGATTTATAACTAGAGATTTGCACTTTCTATTTTTTTAGGAATTTATTTTTAATTATGTGTGTGTATATATCTTTATGTGGATATTTGCCTATGAATGCAGGTACCTGTGGAACCAGAGGTGTGTGATCCTCTAGAACTGGAGTTACAGTAGTTAGGAGCTGGTTGGTGTGGGTGCTAGAAATCAAATACATATCCTCTGCTCCTAACCACTGAGCCATTTCTGTATCCCTTATTCTGAACTCTTAATTGAAGTTCTTATTTTTTAGTAAAATTGTCTGTTGGTATGCTTATGGATTAAACTGGAAACAGTGGAGAGAGAAAAAAACACAATTTTGAAATAAATGACTGTCTAAGTTTGGTGAACCACATTGGTATAGAAAAGGAGGAGGAGGAGGAAAATGCCTTGTTTTGACTCTAGTTTTTCATGGTGTTTCTTTAAAAAAATACTTGCATAAAGGGTTAGATTTCTTCCCTACCATGTGTTTCAAACATAACCTATTTAAAATCCACTATGTGTTAGGTACTTAAACCTTTTTGTAGGCTGGGTGTGGTAGTACATACCTGTAATCCATACCTGGTAGTACATTTCTGTACTCAGAAAGTACAGCAAAAATCATGAGTGTCAGAACTTCAAAGGATATGGACAGAATTAGAAGTGTGTAAACACTGACAAAAACCCTAATAGTTTAAAAAGATTCATTTGTATATTCTCGCATACATACATACATACATAGACATGCATAAAACATACATGTATTTTATGTTTATGAGTGTTTTGGTTGCATTATGAGCATCATATGTATGCATTGCCTATAGAAGGGAGAAGAGGGCATCAGATCCCTTCAAACTGTAGTTATTGATGTTATTGTAGTTATTGTAGTTATCGTAAGGCATCATGAGGGTGCTGGATCTAGGTCCTCTGGAACAGCAAGCAAGTGCTTTTAATCACAGAGCCATTTGTGTAGCGCCTCTCTTGATATTTTAACATCAACTAGAATGTACTGCAAATTAATATCAAGAACAACTGAATTGAAAAATGGGCAAGAAGGCCCAGCAGGACAGCTCAGTGGGCATCAGACCTGGTGGCCTGAGTTGGGTCCCTATGACACACATGCCAGGGCATGCTCATTCCTACACACACAGGCAAAATAAATAAATATCTTTAAATGGACAAAGAGTATAAAACAACACAGAAATTAATAAGACTATTGAGAGATTAAGCTTCATATGTATATGTATAGAATAAAGATAGCAGATTCATTTTCCCTTACTCAGAATGTAAAGATTAAGAATTATGTTTAGCATTTTAGACATTTTCTTAGAAAGTTATTAAGAGTCTAAATTGCACCTTTTCTGACAATATATCTCCAAATTACTTTTAACCCCTCTCTTCCTTCTCCTCTCCTTTTTCTTCCCTTTTTCTTTCCCTCCCTGCTTGTGTCCGTCCTCCCTCCCCCCCCCCCCCCCCTTCCAACACAATCTCACTGTAGCTTTGGCTAGTTCTGTGGCCTGGAACTGCCTATATAGACTAGAGTAGCCTTGAGCATACCTGCCTCTGACTCTCAAGTGGAATTAAAAGCATGTGCTACCATGCCTGATTTTAACCCAGTAATTAGTCTTTATCTGTGAGCTATCTTAGAGTGGTCAAAGACACGTAAAAGGGTAGCAGCACTCCTTATAATAATGACTTCATGTGGTTATGATTAAGTATGTTCACAGTGCAGCTCTGTGTTTGGATTTTTAAAAGGCAAAGAACAGTTTTGTTTTGTTTTTTTTTAATGTGGCTATGTTTTCTTCAACCCTGATATGTTTTGAAATGAAATTAGCTATTTACAGAACTGTCTGTAAGAGTACCCTACTTAGCCGGGCGTGGTGGCGCACGCCTTTAATCCCAGCACTCGGGAGGCAGAGGCAGGCGGATTTCTGAGTTCGAGGCCAGCCTGGTCTACAAAGTGAGTTCCAGGACAGCCAGGGCTACACAGAGAAACCCTGTCTTGAAAAACCAAAAAAAAAAAAAAAAAAAGAGTACCCTACTTAAAAGTATGCCAGGCATGGAGCCACATAGTTTAACCCCAGTATAGAGATCAGAGGATCACAAGTCTGAGGGCAGTGAGATCCTGTCTCCCCAAATAATAATTATGTTCAAATACTAGGAAAGGAAGAATTGGGTTATTTCAAGTTTTCTTGGGGGTGAGAGGGGAGAGGCAGGTATAGGGAATTGCCTTTTTATGTACTGTTCTTTGTATTTGGAAACAGTTTTAAACAACAAATTATTCCTATAATTGAGTAGAGAATAATTCTGATTATGAGGTGAAGGGAAAAGAGAACATTGATCAGATAAGTTCTTTGACATTGTGATTTGTTTAAATAGCCTAGTCTTAGAGATAGATTCTCTTGACTCAGCAGAGTATATTGGCACTTTCAAGATCTAATACTAGTAGAAAAAAAGATCTAATAGTAGACAGAAACACTTTGCTAAACCTAAGGATAGCCTGCAATAGTCACATACCAGCTTTACACCTGAATGTATAATATTTTTCAAGGTTGAGCTTTAATAAATTTTAATTTTTTTTTTGAGACAGGGTTTCTTTTTTTTTTCCAACTTTTGTTAGATATTTTCTTCATTTACATTTCAAGTGTTATCCAGAAAGTTCCCTATACCCTCCCCCCTCCCGGCCCTGCTCCCCTACCCACCCGCTCCCACATCTTGGCCCTGGCGTTCCCCTGTACTGGGGCATATAAAGTCTGCATGACCAAGGGGCCTCTCTTCCCAATGATGGCCAACTAGGCCATCCTCTTCTATATATGCAGCTAGAGACATGAGCTCAGGGGGTACTAGTTAGTTCATGTTATTCTTCCACCTATAGGGTTGAAGACCCCTTCAGCTCCTTGGATACTTTCTCTAGCTCCTTCTTCCTTGGGAACCTTGTGTTCCATCTAATAGCTGACTGTGAGCTTCCACCTCCATGTTTGCCAGGCATTGGTATAGTCTCCCACAAGACAGCTATATCGGGGCCCTTTCAGCACTATCTTGCTAGCATTTGAGACAGGGTTTCTCTGTGTATCCCTGGCTGTCCTGGAACTCACTCTGTAGACCAGGCTGGCCTCGAACTCAGAAATTTACCTGCCTCTGCCTCTGCCTCCCAAGTTCATTAAAGGTGTGTGCCACCACGCCCAGCTTATAAATTTTAATTTTTATAAATCAAATAACTGTATTTAAATTTTATTTCTAGTAATGTAGTTGTATATCTCTTTTAAAGATTGATTGTTTTGAAGTCCCCCTCCCCTTTTGAGCTAGGGTTTTATGTACCCCTGGCTGGCCTGAAGCT
This sequence comes from Mus minutoides, assembly GCA_902729485.2. Lineage (NCBI taxonomy): Eukaryota > Metazoa > Chordata > Mammalia > Rodentia > Muridae > Mus > Mus minutoides. The sequence goes on from LR750834.1 coordinate 57,895, forward strand.
CCTGATCCTCCTGCCAGTACCTCCCATGTGCTCCTATGCCCTGCTGGCTTGACTTTTTCTAACCCTATGAGAATGATCTGGGGCTTGAGAAATGTCTTCATGGATAAAGTGCTTGCTGCATTAGTGTAAGAACCTGAATTTAGATCTCAAAACCTAATAAAAGGGGCTGGTGATATGGCTCAGTGGTTAAGAGTGCTGACTCTTCTTCCAAAGGTCCTGAGTTCAAATCCCAGCAACCACATGGCGGCTCACAACCATCTGTAACGAAATCTGATGCCCTCTTCTGGAGTGTCTGAACATATAATAAATAAATATTTTTTTAAAAAACTAATAAAAGCTAGGTATGATGGCAGGATGGAGGAAAAGAGACAGGTGATTACTGGAGGCTTGCTTGCTTACCAGTCTAGCCAAAATGCCAAGCTCAAAGTTCAGTAAAAGATCTTGACTCAAAAAATAAGTTAAAGATTAACTGAAGAGATGATGACTCTGTGGTTAAGGGTACTCACTGTCTACTTTTCCAAGAGGTTTGGGTTCAATTTCCAGCATCCATATAACAGCTAACAACTACCTATAATTCCAGTTCCAGAGGTCTCAACATCATCTTCTGGAATGCACATGCATACATGCAGGCAAAACATCCACATACAAAATAAAATAAATTTTAAAAAAGTAAAGTCATAAAGGTATAATTCTACTGTCAACTTCTTCTAATGTTTACACGTACATTCACACATGAATGCCTATGTGCCCATGTTCACACACAATTCTATTTAAAAATTTAAAAAAGAATGATTATGAAACTTTACTAGCATCTATTCCCTAGGTTTTTCATGACTTTCTTTTGTTGTTGGATAGCCTGGATTGTCCTCAAACTTTTGCATATGTTACTCTTTGAAGATATTGGCCCAGCGTGATGACACACATCTTTAATCCCAGTACTAGGGAGGCAAAGGCAGGTCAATCTCTGTGAGTTGGAGGCCAGCCTGATCTACCTAGCAAGCTCCAGGCCAGCCAAGGTTACATAGTAAGACCCTGTCTCAAAAAATAATAATAAATTTTAAGAACTAAGAAATTTCAGACCATGTACATTGGAACCAATAATTAATTTGAGAATATTTCATAACTAGAAAAAATCAGGAATACTAAGAATATACAATTTCATTTTAGGAGGAGAAGTCAGTCAACAATTCAAATACCACCTACTCCCAAAATTAACATAAGTGTCTTTTGTAAAGCCAAAATTCTAAGAACCAGACTCACCTCATACAGCAATGACATTAAGGGCCGAGGAGATGACTCAGTGGGTAAAGAACTTGCCTACTCAAGCCTAATGACTTGAGTTCAGATCCCCCAGTAGCATAGGCATCTCTAATCCTAGTATGCCCCTACTGAGAGGTGGGAGGTGGAGACAAGGGGAGTCCACGATAGAAGCTTGCAGGGCAGCTAGCCTGGTTTCAACAACAAAGAAAAGACTCTTTCTCAAAGGTAGAAGGGAAGGGCCAACACCCAACACCAAGACTGCCTTACACACATCTGCTTTGGTTTGCCTATGCCCACACTCACTCTCTTATACACTTTAAACACACTCAAACACAAGAATGATACTGAATCTGACCACATTTCTATATATGCCAGTTCACTGTAAAAGAAGCCAGAGGAACATTATATTCAATCTCAATGAAGTGATTTATTTGGCAAAATCTAAACTGAGACAGTCAGATAACTAACTTCCTCCTCCTCCTCCTCCGTCATCATCTTCATTGTCGTTTGTCTTCGTCGTCTTAGTCTTCTTCTTCGTCACCATCTTTGTCTTTGGCGTAGTCTTCCTTCTTCTTCCTCCTTCTCCTCCTTTGTCTTTGTCATCATCGTCGTCGTCGTCGTCCTCCTCCTCCTCCTCCTCCTCCTTCTTCTTCTTGTCATCGTTGTCTTCGTCTTCTTTCTTCTTTTTTCTTTCTTGTTTCTTTTTCTTCTTCTGGGGTGGGGGTTCAAGACAGGGTTTCTTTGTGTGGCTTTGGCTGTTTTGGAACTAGCTTTCAGACCAGACTAGCCTGGAACTCAGAGATCTGCCTCTCTGCCTGCCTCACTTCCTCTACCTCTCTGACCCTCTAATCCTCTGCCTCTACCTCCAGAGTGCTGGGACTAAAGATGTGTACCGCCACCTGGCTGATTAACTCAATTCTTTTTTTTTTTTTTTTTTTTTTTTTTTTTAATTAAAAAAATTTTTTTTAGATTTATTTATTATTTGTAAGTACACTGTAGCTGTCTTCAGATACTCCAGAAGAGGGCGTCAGATTTCATTACGGATGGTTGTGAGCCACCATGTGGTTGCTGGGATTTGAACTCTGGACCTTCGGAAGAGCAGTCGGTGCTCTTAACCACTGAGCCATCTCGCCAGCCCCCTAAACTCAATTCTTAATAGACATCAGAAAATTACATGGAGGAAATGGAGATACAAAATGAGAGACACTTGAAGGAGATTTCAGGTTAATTGTCATCCTTCCACTCACAGTGTGTGGGCCATATTTAGACCTTGATTCAAACAGAAAAAGAAGAAAAATGTGAATCTGTGAAGTTCCTATTAAGGAACTACCATTGTTTTAGGTGAGGCTACTGTAGTTATTTTATTCTTCCTTTTAGAGGTTATATATACAGGGTTTACAAATAAAATAATATGCATTTTAAGAGTGTGTCAAAATAATTCAGGATAGAGAGGGAGAAGGTTCAAATAGAGTTCGTTAGACATTGCTACAGTTCAACTAACTTTTAAATTTACTGATGAAAAAAGTCTCTCAGCTTTTATGTATTCTTCCTATAGAAATTGCAAAACTATCCCCTGCAAAAGAGGAAGGGCTGAAGGGCTAAAAATTGTCTTCTATGTCTGAATGTGATCTCTACAGTGTTTCAATNGAGAGGGAGAAGGTTCAAATAGAGTTCGTTAGACATTGCTACAGTTCAACTAACTTTTAAATTTACTGATGAAAAAAGTCTCTCAGCTTTTATGTATTCTTCCTATAGAAATTGCAAAACTATCCCCTGCAAAAGAGGAAGGGCTGAAGGGCTAAAAATTGTCTTCTATGTCTGAATGTGATCTCTACAGTGTTTCAATTCACAATCAGGAAACTTTACCATTCATTGATAATTCAAAATACTGGAAAGATTGTGATCAGTCCATTTGAGGTTGGAGAGCTAGCTCAGTGGGTAAACTGCTTGCCTTAAGGCATGAGAACCTGAGATTTGGATCCTTAGAATCCATGTGGAAAGCTGGATGTGATGGTTTGCCTTTTTAATCCCAAGGATGGTAGATGAAGGCAGAGATGGTTAATACCTGGAGCCCCCTAGCCATCCTAGCCTTCTTGGTAAAATTCTGGGCCTATGAAAAACACTGTCTCAAATAAAAGATGGAAGGCACTAAGGTATGATACCTGAGAGAGTCCTCTAATCTCTACACACAGTGTGCATACATGTATACATATCACTTCATATGTGATATGCACCCATCCACACAAACATACCAAGATGAGTCCCTTTATCTCAAGTAGATGATAAAATGCAGACTTAAGTGGCATAAAAATAGGGAACTAAAAAAAGCAGTGTGAAAAGCATAAGATACAGCAGTGCCTTTCAAAAAAGACTATTTGGATTGAAGCCTTATGAACATAAGATTAGAATCACTATTCCTAGAATCCAGTAGTGGCTTTGCCATTTTACTCTATTTAACTTTGAGTAAGGTAGTTGTAATGGCTGGTTTTAATTGTCAACTTGACACAGTCTAAAATGACTTGCAAAGAGAGTCTCAATGAAAGACTATCTAGATCAGATCACCCTGTGGTTATGTCTGTGAGATAATATCTTGATTATTTGATGTGGGAATGCAGTCTAAAAGTGGGTTTGGGTCCTGAATTGTATAAGAGCAAAGGAAGCAAGCTGAGCAGTAAGCATATATACATTCATTCTCTTTCTGGTTTTGGGGGGTTTTTTTTGTTGTTTGTTTGTTTTGTTTTGTTTTTTTAATTTATTTATATGTAAGTACACTGTAGCTTTCTTCAGACACACCAGAAGAGGGCATCAGATCTCACTACAGATGGTTGTGAGCCACCATGTGGTTGCTGGGATTTGAACTCAGGACCTCTGGAAGAGCAGTCAGTGCTTTTAACCGCTGATCCTCTCCAGCCCCTTTCTTTCTGTTTTTGATTATGGATGTAAACAGCTGCTTCAAGTTCCTGCCTTGATTTTCTGACAGTGATGGACTGTAACCAGGAATACTAAGCCAAAATGACCCTTTCTCCTTTAAAAATGCTTTTGTCAGTATATTTTATCACAGCAATAGAACCAAAACTAGAATGATGGTTTAACTTCCACCTTAACATGTTCATTCAGAGAACAAAAAATAGTACCTGTTCTGTTTACATGAAGAACTTGTTTTGAAAGTAGTCACTGCAATGCATGAAAAGAAAAGCTCTTTGAAAATTCTGCATCCTTAGTGTCCGGTGTGTAATAATCCTACTACAGTCATGAAAAGAAATTTTTCATTGGAGGGAATGTTTTTTAAAAACATGAATCTGTGTCATTGATTTTCTATTTTAATATTTTTCATTTTCTATGTGACATAAAATACATAATTACCATTCTAACCAGTTTTAGTATATATTTTATGACATTAAATAACTCACATAGCTGTGCACCGTCTCTAAAATACATTTTCCACAAATGAAAACCTGCTCATTAAATCCTAACTCCACAACCCCTGGCAACCACCATTCTAGTGTCTGATTTGATTATACTTCATATGAATGTAATCAAGCACTATTTGTTCTTTTGTGACAGGTTTTCCTCACTTTTTACAATTTATCAATTTATCAGTGCTTTAGCATGGGTCAGAATTTCCTTTTTAAAAACTCATTAAAAAACCTTACTGCAGCCAGATGTGATGGCACATACCTTTGATCTCAACACTCGAGGTAGATCTGACTTCAAGACCTGCCTGGTCTACATTTGCCATCCAAGGCCATATAATAAGACTCATTCTCAAAAAAAGAGAGAGAGAAAGAGAGAGGGATGGCGTGGGGGTTGGGGGGGAAGAAAAGAAAAGTTATTTCTAAGGATTGGGCCTAAGCCCTCACAGATATGAGATGAGCACTTACCTCTATCAAGACCACTTTTCTTTCTAATACATAAAATATCCTATTTTATGTATCTATCATATTTTGTTTATTCCTTCACTCTTCACTGGACACTTGAGTTGCTTTCACTTTTGGCTATTGTGAAGATTGTTTTTGTGAACATAGGTGCATAGATATTTATTTGAGACCCTGTTATCATCTTTTCTGGACTAGATTTCCAAAGTAGGATTGCTGGATTATATGATAATTCTATGTTGAGGAAACTGTACTTTTAAAACTGTGTATTTAAAACATCTCAGCAGTCACATTTGATGCTGTTTGTACACTGAGTCCTTTCTTTTCCTGAAAATGTTTTTCTAAAAGGCTTAAGACTATGAACAAGGAATATGGTTCCCAAGAAACAATTTTGAGGCTGCAGAAACTAAGATCATTATGATTACCAGTCAGCAAGTATTTGTTTACTTCGTGCTTCTACAAAATGTATTTCATTCAGTTATTTTTTATTTAATTATTATTTTTATGGATTTGGGTTTTTTTTATTTATTCACTTTCATCCTGATCGAAACCTCCCCTCTGTCCTCTGCTCCCCATCTCACCTTCACACACCCCTCCCCCACTACCCTCCCTCCTCAGAGAAGGGGAAGTCACCCAATGGCACCAATTAGCACATCAAGTCATAGGAGGACTAATTGCATCTTCTCCCGCTGAGACCAGAATCCAATCTCAGGCTGGAGAATCAGAGACAGCCTCCACTCCAATTGTTAGGAGACCAGCATAAAGACCAAGCTGCACATCTGCTACGTATATAAAGGGGGCCTAGGTCCAGCTCCTACATGCTCTTTGGTTGGTGATTTAATTTCTGTGAGCCCTCATGAGCCCAGATTAGTTGACTCTTAATGTGGTGCCCTTGCCGCACAGCCCTTCCCTTGACTCTTCCACAAGTCTCCCTGAGCTCTGCCTGTGGGCCTATCTTAGTTAGGGATTCCATTGCTGTGCAGAGACACCATGACCAAGGCAACTCTTATAAAGGACAACATTTAATTGGGGCTAGTTTACAGGTTCAGTGGTTCAGTCTATTATCATCATGGTAGAAAGCATGAAAACATCCAGGCAGGTATGGTGCTGGAGGAGCTGAGAGTTCTACATCTTCATCCAAAGGAAACCAGGAGCAGACTGGCTCTTTCGCATTGGTAGGAACTTCAAAAGCCCAACTTCAAAGTGACACACTTTCTCCAACAAGGCCACACCTCCTAACATTACTACTCCCTATGAGCCAAGCATATTCAAACCACTACAGGCTCTGTTTCTGTCCATTGCTGGATGAAACCTCTCAGGAGACAGTTGTGCTAGGCTTCTGTTTGCAAGCATAGAAGAGTATCATTCATAGTATCAGGGCTTGGCTCTCTCCATTGAGATGGGTCTCAAGTTGGACCAGTCATGGATGGCCATTCCTTCAATCACTGCTCCATCTTTATCCCTGCACATCTTGTAGGCAGGACAGATTTTGGATGCAAGTTTTTGTGGATGGATTGGTGGCCCCCTCACTCCATTGGAAATAGTACCTGGCTACAAGAGGGTAGCCCTTCTGTCTCGATATCCCCAGCTGCTAAGAGTCTCATCTAGGGTCACCCCATAGACTTCAGGGAGCCTCCCCCATCCCAGGTCTCCATTTTTTTCCCAGAGGTGCCCCCCATTGATTTCCATTCTCTCCTCCCAGCCCTCTCCTGCCTCACTCCACACTCCCCCCACACCTGATATTCACCCCCATCCCTACCCCACCTGTGTTCCCCTCTCCCATCCAGTTCCCTTTTTCCATTTACCTCTAATGTCTATATTATATTCCCTTCTGAGTGAGATTCAAGCCTTCTCCCTTAAACCCTCCCTGTTACTTAGGTTCTTTGAGTCTGTGGATTGATTATAGCATGAGTATCCTGTACTTTATGGCTAATATCCACTTATAAGTGAGTACATACAATGAGTGTCTTTCTGGGTTACTTCACTCAGGATGATATTTTTCTAGTCTCCATTTGCCTGTGCCCTTGTTTTTAATAGCTGAGTAGCATTCCATTGTGTAAGTGAACCACATTTTCCTTATCCATTCTTCAGTTGAGGGGGATCTAGGTTGTTTCTAGTTTCTGGCTATTAGGAATAATCTGTTATGAACATGTTTGAGCAAGTATCCATCTGGTATGATGGAGCTTCTTATAGATGTATGCCCAGAAGTGGCTTAACTGAATCTTGAGATAGAGCTATTTTCCATTTTCTGAGAAACATCCAAATTGATTTCCAAAGTGTGTGTACAAGTTTGCACTTCCACTAGCAATGGAGGAGTTTCCCTTGCTCCACATTCTCGAAAGCAATAACTAGCTTGAGTTTTTTATCTTAGCCATTCTAAGATGTAAAGTGGAATAACAGAGTTGTTTTGGTTTGTATTTCCCTGAAGGATGTTGAACATTTCTTTGTTTGATGGGCCATTAGAGATCCCTCTGTTGAGAATTCTCAGTTTAGCTCTGTACTACATTTTTTAATTGGGTTATTTGGTTTGTTGGTATCTTAATTTCTTAAATTCTATATATTTTGGATATTAGCCCTCTGTCAGATGTAGGGTTAGTGAACATTTTTTCCCAATTTGTAGGCTGTTATTTTGTCCTAATGATGGTGACCTTTGCCTTACAGAAACTTTTCAGTTTCATGAGGTCCCATTTATTAATTGTTGATCTTAGTGCCTGAGCTATGGATAATCTGTTCAGGAAGTTGTCTCCTGTACCAATGCTTCATTTAAGGCTATACCCCACTTTCTGTTCTATCTGGTTTTATGTTGAGGTCTTTGATCAACTTGGACTTGAGTTTTGTGCAGGATGATAAATATGGATCTATTTAAATTCTTCCTCATTCAGATATCCAGTTAGACAGGACTGTTTGTTGAAGATGCTTTCTTTTTTCCATTATATGGTTTGACTTCATTGTCAAAAATCAACTATAGATGTGTGTGGTTTTATTTCTGGGTCTTTGATTCTATTCCATTGATCAACCTGTCTGTTTTTATGCCAATACCATGCAGTTTTTATTACCATTGTTCTGTAGTACAGCTTGAAATCTGAGATGGTGTTGCCTCCAGAATTTTTTTTTTTTATATATATAGGATTGTCTTAGTTATCCTAGGTTTTTTTTTTGTTTGTTTTGTTTTTAACATGTAAAGGTGAGAATTGCTGCTGGGCGTGGTGGTGCACGCCTTTAATCCCAGCACTCGGGAGGCAGAGGCAGGCGGATTTCTGGGTTGAGGCCAGCCTGGTCTACAAAGTGAGTTCCAGGACAGCCAAGGCTAAAGAGAAGCCCTGTCTCAAAAAACCAAACCAAAACAAAACAAAAAGGTGAGAATTGTTATTTCAAGGTCTGTAAAGAATTGAGTTGAAATTTTGATAGGAATAGCATTGACTCTGCAGACTGCTTTTGGTAAGGTGGCCACTTTTAATCCTACTGATCCAAGAACATGGGAAATCTTTCCATCTTCTGATATCTTCCTCAATTTTTTTTTCTTCTGAGACTTGAAGTTATTGTCTTACAGGTATTTCACTTGCTTGGCTAGAATTTCGCCAAGATATTTTATATGATTTGTGGGTGTTGTAAAAGGTGTTGTTTCCCTAATTTCTTTCTTGGCCCATTTAGTATTTGTATAAAGGAGGGCTACCGGGGTGTTTGTTTTGAGTTAAGTTTGTACCCAGCCACTTTGCTTGCTGAAGGTGTTTATCAGCAGTAAGAGTTCTCTGGTAGAATTTCTGGGGTGGTCACTTAATGTATCATGTGTTCATATCATCTATGAATAGCGATATTTTGGCTTCTTCCTTTCCAATTTGTATCCTCTTTATCTCCTTTAGTTGTCTTATTGCTCTATGTAGGACTTCAAATACTGTATTGAATAGATAGGAAGAGTGGACAGCCTTGCCTTGTCCCTTATTTTAGTGGAATTCTTTTAAGTTTCTCTCCATTTAATTTGATGTTGGCCATTGGCTTTCTGTATATTGCTTTTATTGTGTTTACATATGCACCTTACATCTCAGATCTCTTCAAGACTTTTAATATGAAGGGGTATTGGATTTTTGTCACAGGCCTTTTTAGCATCTAATGAGATCTCAGTGTGGTTTTTTTCTTTCAGTTTGTTTATATGGTGGATTAAGTTGATGGGTTTTCATATATTGAACCATCACTGCATCCCTGGGATGACACTTACTTAATCATGGTGGATGATATTTTTGATGTATTTGTTCTTGGATTTGGTTTACACTATTTTATTGAGTATTTTGCATCAGTGTTCATAAGGAAAATTGTTCTGAAAATGTCTTTCTTTGTTGAGTCTTTGTATGGTTTTGGTATCAGGGTGACCGTGGCTTCATAGAATGAGTTTGGCAATGTTTCTTTTCTGTTTATTTTGTGGAATAGTTTGAGAACTGTTAGTATTAGCTCTTTTTTGAATTTCTGGTAGAATTCTGCATTAAAATCATCTGCCAAAGACAACAGTAAGGAGGATAAGCAACCAGTATATAGAGGCGTCACTGACGTCATTGTGAGGTTAGCTTGGGAGGCAGCATTTTGAGTGTAAACTGAGTAAGGTTCACCATATCTTTACAGTGCAATCCACTCTATTTTTCTAGAAATTGTTCTTTAGTCTTGGTGAACTTTTCAAACTACTTCAATGTTTTCAATATACATTTAAACTTTCCACATCCATAGCAGAAATCTCTGCCCCTCAAATGGCATTCCTCTTATGCTAAGCTACTGTTGTCATTTTCCAGCAGTAGTATATATTTCCTTAATTTTTCAAACAACCTTGTGTTGTAAGTGCTGTTATCCTTATTTTAAACGGAAAACTAGGTTCTTTTTAACACTTTTCTGAGCAATAGCAAGACTTCTCTAATAAGTTCTCTGGCATGAGTGTCTTCTACCTTTAGGCCATCTAGTAATCTTTATAAATAAAAATACCCCTTCTTTCTCCATAGGCTAACATTTACTATAGAAATACATCTCTAACCCCGTCCTTATTTCCCAAGTCAGTGTCAAGTCACACCTTCCCTTTTAGAAACCCTATCTCAGCCTTCTTATTTTATAGGTGCAGAAACTAAGATCCATCAAAATGAAGAGTAACTTGTCTCATGTATGTGGTAATCAGTGACAAAATACAGCCCCTGGTAACATAAACTTCTACCATTCTGGCTTCTACTAAAAGCAATAAAAAGTGTTTTTAAACTTCAGTCAGCATTTCTTTCCAGGCTGCAGTTTGAAGTTCATTTCTTTGGTGCTCTGTAAGGCAGTAGGGCTCCTTCTTAACATGCTGAAAACTTCCTCCTCTCAGTGAACCATAACACTTTGAAGCAACTGAAAAGTCCTGAGATAAAGAAGCATCTGGCTTTTTTTAAAACCCTACATTTTATAAAGAGGGAAACTCTTTGGAAAATGTTTATTTAGACTTTGTTGACTGATAGGGAGATAAGAAGTTGGTATATATGCTTCTTTTTTTAAAATTCTCATTCAATTGTTTATTCTGTGTGAGTTTTCCCACTCAGCTGGCATGTTTTAACAGCATCCTTTGACTGGGATTGATCCTATTGAGGGTTAATAAAGGATACACCCCAAAATTGTGGCTTTAGAAAAAGAACTTATCCACTAAGCTGATAAAAATGGTGACATACACCTTTACCCTTAACCCAGCACTCGAAAGGCAGAGGCAAGCAGATCTTTGTGAGTTTGAGTCCAGCCCAATCTATAGAGTTAGTTCTAGGACAGCCAGGGCTGTTAAAACAAAGAAACCATGTCTGGAGGCAGGTGGGTAGAGGAGGAGATGGGAGAGGAGGGGGAACATATCAGCTTTCTAGACTTCTTGCATCCATCATTTGGGCCTCACCAGCTCTGTAAGCCTTCTCTTTCCTTTCACATCATCCAAATATTTGATTGTATTCAGTTGGCTGTAAATGATGGTCCAGGCTTGCCTGGGAAGAAAACAATCCATAAGAGGTTAGAATTCTGATTATTTCTCATTTCCAGAATCTAAAGACAACAAAGTAGATTAAGAAATAAGTAATATAATACTGTATACCATTTGGGGATAGGTTGTTGATTACCTGAAAAGTAAGGAAGTTCTTCCTTAAGAATTTTAAGAATATTTATGGCTTTAGTGATAAAATTGAAAAGCCGAGCCAGGGTCACCTCAAGGATTTAGAATGGCTATAGGATGCGGGGTAGACTTCAGGTTACATCTGATCCTGAGTTCTTTACCATTTCTTTCCAAGGCTTGTTTTAATTTTGTATTAGAGCTCCTTTAGGACTGTATTTCAGTTCAAAAAATAATTACAAATTGCTGGTAGGTGGATCTGGAGAGATGATGGCTCAGCAGTTAAGAACATGCACAATTCTTGCAGAAGACCTGAGTTTGAGTCAGACAGCTCACAACCTCCTGTAACTATGGCTTCTGGGGAATCCAATCCCTGTGGCCTCCGCAGGCACCTGCACTCTCTGCATATGTTCACACGTAGACACATAATTAAAAAAAATAAAAATAATTTGTAGAAAATGGCTCATAGAATCCTTAGGCTTCTGTGAAAACTAAGATCTCTTAAACTTACTGATTTTTTTTTTTAACAATATAATTTTTATTTTATTTTATTGTTGTTTGAATTTTGGTGCTAGAGCTCCAATCCTAGGACTTTATCCACATAGCCGCTGAGCTACCAAAAATGGAATGTCAGCAAGCATCAAACTTAAGAAAACCTTTGATTATTCATGTATTTTAAAATGTACTTTGATGAAAGAATTTAATTTTAAATTGTTTAATGTTTATAATATATTATATTAAACGTGTAAATGTAACTTTTATTTGCCTGATGTAATTATTGTCTCCAAAGCTTACTGCCTCCATCTGCTAACTTTTGCTAGACCTGGAAGCTTCTAGCCTCCATACAATCTTATGTGGGCCCAGAATGTTTTCAGCCTCTGAGACTTACTGCTGAATAAGCTTACCCCTTCCTAGTTCTTTCTGATCTCTGGTTGGTTCAACTCAGCTCTTCTGGGTCAAAACTACTCTTCAAGCTGACTGGTTCATTCTGGCTTCTCTATAAAATTGTTCTTCTTGGCCTCAAATTAACTCTGGTAGTCTGTTCTCATTAGAAGGCTCCTTGTTCTCTCTCTGGCTCATCTGTCCTCACCTGTGTCTGGCTTTCTCTGTACAACTGCTCTCTTCTCTGTACTGCTCTCCCTTAAGTAGGTTCCGTTTCCTCTCTCTTTCCCCTGAGAGTTGGGCATATCCTACTCTGTCAAATCTTTCTCTGATTTGTCACTTTGCCTGCCACTCAATTACACATCACTTTCAAACATGGGTGCTTCCTTCTACAACTAACTTTACCTTCATTGTTTGGGATTAAAGGTGTGTGCTAAGGGCTGAGCCACATCACACATCACAACTAGAAATAGGTTTTTTTTTTTTTCCAGTAAACATCTCAACATAATGCTCAAATATCTTGCAAATATCTCACAACAAAGATTTTAGTATCCTTGCTTTGTAATTTTTACAGAATGATTTGAGATGTGCCTTGAGATGTGTCTATGTATGTCTAACCATATATGTGGTTGAAGTAAACTTCAGAAGTACAATGTTCTCATAATAGGTATGAAAAAGAAGCTGTGTGTATCATAATCAAGTATGTGGTTTGACTAGAGTTATTTCTGCTTTACCCAGTATCTGTATCTAGTTGGAAAATCTTTAGCCTTACACTGAACCAGATTTCTATTTTTATTGTTAAACATTCCATCCTTTATTCTAAGGTTAGATTACTGGCTAGCTCATTTATCCTAACAACTCTAATAATTTTAAGTTGTTTTTCTTAAACCATTACCTTTTTGGTTAGATAACTTATATATGTATATCCAGATGGGTATACAGGATTAGAAATGTTCCTACTTACCTTGATCTTTATCTTAGTTTCTCCTCTAAGCATCTATCTCCTCCTTTCAGCTTTGAGAATTAATTTCCTAGTTCAAAATTAATGTGTAGTCATTAAAAATTAACCTTTTTTTGCAACTGACCTAAATGTGTTAAAATTACAGTGTTAAATAATAAAAAGCTTTGTTTTTATTTCAGGGTTTATGGGAAAGATAAACTAAAACATTGTTTTTGACTGGGCCTGATGATGCCAGCTACTTAGGCAGAGGCAGGAAGATGGCAAGTTCAAGGGCAGCCTGAATAACTTAGCCATGCAGTGTCCCAAAGTTTTTAAAAGACGATGTTTGGATACAATGTATCTATATGTATAAGATTCTCAACAATTAAGACAAAAATTAACAAAATTTGACTTTCCTTTGTCTTAGCTATATTTAAACAGAACAAGTAGCTTACAAATGCCAGGAGCTAATCATCTGCTTTTTTTTTTTTTTAACCTCTCTTTTGTTATAAAGATTGAAGATGAACTTAGGGACCAGTCTTTGGAGATGCCAATCAGCCTCTTCCATGTGGCCTGTTAGCTTATGATGGCTGATTGTTGCCTCCTGACTGTTATCCCCTCTTTGAACCTTTGCTTTAGTAGGACAGATTCTTTTCCTTTGTTTTGAAATGCTCTTCTTATAACTATGTAAGTATGATGTTTCTTGACATCTTGAAAAGTACATAATGTTAAGCCTAAAATGGATGATGATACATTCATAGTTCAAACTTAGACTTCTTTACATTAAAAAAACTTACATGTGACCTTGACAGTATATTATTTGGAAAAAAATGTATAGTTTAAGATACATTTGAAACAATAAATAATTTGTTTTTGTTTTATCAAGAAATGGATGAAAAGAGGCTATTGGATCCAGGGTTGAAGGTTCGTAAAGGCCTCTGGGATTACCCTCTGAAGAACCAGCAGATGGAATGCCGGAGTGACTGAAGAAAATGGGTGCTAATGCATCTAACTATCCTCATTCATGTTCCCCAAGGGTAGGGGGAAATTCACAGGCCCAGCAGACTTTCATAGGTAACTGTGCATTTCCTTAATTTTATTTTCTGCTGTGACTGTAAATAGAAATGTGTTAACAGTTATCTTTGTAGATGAAAATAGTACTGAGCCATAGAAAAGTTATTACAGGTAATAATTCTGTGGTTGGTACTTAGGTTCCCTGTCTTCACCCCAATGTTAATCTGGCTTGTTATTAAATGTAGCTTTAGTGTGGTTGAAGAGAAAAACATTTTAAAATTATATACAGTATTCTTATTTTGCAAATTGCCTCTCATTTCTTAAAAATCCATGACTGAACCCTTGATATATATAGTCCTTGCTTGCTAGAAAACCAAGGGCATTATTAAAAATTTAGACAAATTTTTTATTCTATTTCTGGTTCTTTTTCCTTTCCTTCTTCCTTCCTTACCTTCCTTTTTACTAAAAATTGTTACAGAACATTTTATTGCATGTGTAAGTTTGCATGAGTGTGTGCGTGTGTGCACATGGCACATATGTGAACATTGAAGGACAACTTGTGAGAGTAAGTTCTCTTCTAATCCCCATGTGGGTCCCAAGAATCAAATTCATGGACTTTCCACTAAACCATCTTTCTGGCCCTTTTAAATTTGATTTATACCGTGTGTGTGTGTGTGTGTGTGTGTGTGTGTGTGTGTGTGTGTGTGGTGGGTGCGGGCATGTGTGTACAGTTGCTTGTGTATACAAAGGAATGCAGAGATTGACATCAAGTATCTGTCTCAGTCACACTCCACCGAATTTGGCTTTTAAGATTTTTTTATTTGTATGTGTCTGTGCCCGAATATATGTTTATGTGATAAGTGCCTGCAGAGTCCACAAAAGGATGTTGGGTCCCCTGGGACTGAACTTACAGGTGGTGAGGAATTGTCTGTTGTTGGGGCTGGGAACCCAACGGAGAACCTCTGTAAGAACAGTGGTGCTTTAACCACTGAGCCATATCTCTAGCCCTTCTACCTTTTTTTTTTTTTTTTAACTTTTTCCAATTTTTTATTTGGTATTTTCTTCATTTACATTTCAAATGATATCCCCTATACCCTCCCCCACCCTGCTCCCCTACCCGCCCACTCCCACTTCTTGGTCCTGGTGTTCCCTGTAATGGGGCATATAAAGTTTGCAAGACCAAGGGGCTTCTCTTCTCAATGATGGCTAACTAGGCCATTTTCTGCTACATATGCACCTAGAGACACAAGCTCTGAGGGTACTAATTCATATTGTTGTTCCACTTATAGGGTTGCAGATCCCTTCAGCTCCTTGGGTACTTTCTCTAGCTCCTCCATTGGGGGTCCAGTGTTACATCCAATATCTTCTTTTAAAGATGGGTTTGTCAATGAACGTGTAGCTCTTCTTTTAGCTACACTGGTTGGGCAGTGATCTTCTAGGATCTGCTTATATCCAACCTCCCAGCACTGTGCAATTGTGTTTAACTTTTATGTTAATGGATGGGTACCTGTATATGAAGCCATCTTTTCTGCCCCTTCCCAAGCATGCATGCACACGTGCACACACGCACACACGCACATACACACCTACGTTTATTTGAGCTCTCTTTGCCCAGGCTATTTTCCTACTCTTGACCTCCAGCCTCAGTCTCTAAATGGTAGGATTACAAATGTGCACCACAATGCCCAGCCCTCTTTTTTAGTATAAAAAGGAGTTATTTGTATTCATAAAAGCATCCGTTTTTACATTTTTACTCAGGTTATATAGGAATGTGCTTGTAAAACTTTAGGCATGAAATATATTAGCATTCAAAGTGAATATTAAAAAAAATCATGATTTGTTTTAATTTTCTTCTTAGGAACATCTTCCTATTCTCAGCAAGGCTATGGTTGTGAGTCAAAGTTGTATAGCCTTGACCATGGCCATGAGAAACCACAAGACAAAAAAAAGAGAACCTCTGGCCTTGCCACTCTCAAAAAGAAGTTTATTAAACGCCGAAAATCTAATAGATCGGCTGATCACGCCAAGCAGATGCGAGAACTCCTCTCTGGGTGGGATGTTAGAGATGTCAATGCACTAGTGGAAGAATATGAGGGAACTTCAGCCTTAAAGGAGCTTTCTCTGCAAGCCAGTTTGGCTAGACCAGAAGCTCGGACACTGCAGAAGGACATGGCTGACCTTTATGAGTATAAGTACTGTACTGACGTGGACTTAATATTTCAAGAAACTTGTTTTCCTGTTCATCGTGCCATTTTGGCAGCAAGGTGTCCATTTTTTAAAACCCTGCTTTCTTCTTCACCTGAGTATGGGGCAGAGATAATAATGGACATCAGTACAGCTGGTATTGATATGCCCATGTTTTCCGCCTTGTTACACTACCTTTATACAGGAGAGTTTGGAATGGAGGACTCAAGATTTCAGAATGTCGATATCCTTGTTCAGCTTAGTGAAGAATTTGGAACACCAAATTCCCTTGATGTAGATATGCGTGGACTCTTTGATTACATGTGTTATTATGATGTTGTCCTTAGTTTTTCTTCAGATTCTGAACTAGTTGAAGCTTTTGGTGGAAATCAGAACTGTTTAGAGGAAGAGCTCAAAGCCCACAAGGCTATTATTTCTGCCCGGTCCCCATTTTTCCGAAATTTATTACAAAGGAGAATACGGACTGGTGAAGAAATCACAGACCGAACTTTGAGAACTCCCACAAGAATTATATTAGATGAGTCCATTATACCAAAAAAATATGCAAAAGTGATATTACACTGTATGTATACCGACGTGGTGGACCTCTCTGTTTTGCACTGTAGCCCCTCTGTGGGGAGTCTCAGTGAAGTTCAGGCTCTCGTCGCAGGGAAGCCAAACATGACCAGGGCAGAAGAAGCCATGGAGCTTTACCACATAGCACTGTTCTTGGAATTTAACATGCTTGCACAAGGTATGAATTCTATTTGTCTATTAAGTTGAAAACAACTATTTTAATTCTATGATTATAACAGTGTCTAGAATATATAGGGCTAGTCTTTCTTGGTCTGTAATTATGAATGCTGAAACTGCAGAGTCAGCATTAATACAGCTCTTCATTTAATATTAAAATCAAGCATTCATTACTGATGATAAAGAGCATTAGGTGAGAGTCTTCCCTAATGTAAGATGATGGTATGGGAATAGGTGATTAGCCGCCTACGCCGTCTCTGCTCTGACTTTGAACCAGCCCATTTCCCCAGATTCCAAGTGTATATTTCTGTATTTACATTTAACATTTTGTTGATTCTTTGTTTACAGTTAGAATAAATTCACCATAGAAATAAAAGGAAGGACATATTTAAATATAAATTTATTTGAAGTAAGTCTCTGACTTACATTTTAAAATAGGTTGTATCTTTTAGGCTCAACTTGTACATGAAATATTAGCTTGTAACGCAGTTAGTCAGACCTGTAATCTTGTTTCATTTGTTTTAAACAAACCAACCAACTAAACAAAATAATAGATAGATAGATAGATAGATAGATAATCATATATTTTTCGTGTTATAAAAAAAATGAATATATGACTATTGTGGTAAAGAAGTATATGTCTGTTGGTAAATGCTAGAATCACTAACATTTCAGAGCTGGAAAGAGACCTTTCTCACTACAAAGGAAAAGTGCAAATTTAACTTTCTGTGGCTGTAAAGTGAAATGTTGCATGACCCAATATTACTTGAGAAATTTTATTTTCCTAGTGCAGTCACTAAAAGAATTCTAAAAGCTGCCAACTAGAATAGAATGTGTTTTAGTAAGGAAAACTTAACATGGCTTTCTATCTTGAAAAGTATTGAAATTTTTTTAAGCCTTAGTAGGTTATAGATAATAAGATAAAATCAGGCATTGAAAAGAGAACAAACGTTAAAATATTTCATACGTAATCTTTCAAATTTTAATTTACCATTGTCTTTCAGTAACAGGCAAGTTTTGTTTTTGCTACCACAGCCAGTGTGTCATTAAACTGTTTTTATTAGTTTAAAATAGTCATTATATTAATAGCTGACTATTTAGATGCCAGTTTATAGGGACAGTATCAGAAATGACCTCGCAGCTTGACCTACCATCCCTTTATTCTATAAAGCCAAATTTGTGAGAAAATGCTTCTACAGAAAACAATTGAAGTTTGCCACAGCATCAAAAAGGTATGACAGATCTTTCTTTTCTCAAATTGTTTTTAGATTTTGACAGGTTTACATAATAAAATCTAAATGTGTACCATATTTACCTGTTTTTAAAAGTGAGAGTGCATACCTTAATGTATTAATTCTTTTCGTTTTGAGTGAAAAGTGAAATTGCAAGCTCTTAGGTTTTTGGTGGTACCTAGTGCTCTTTTATTTTCTTAGGAATTAATTTTTTCTAGAAATTGCATTTGTACATTTGTACATTTGTACAGTCCATTTAAAGATCTAAAACATCGCTTATGCTGTTTCAATCTGGCTAAACAAATAAGAGCTTTTGTCTCTTCTCATCCAAAATACACTCAGAGCCATGGTTGTTACTTTAGCTTTTTGTGCTTTATGTGTAACACACCTTTCCTTCACACCTGTGATGGATTCATACTCAGTCCTTTGTACCCTCAACATGGCCTTACCTCATTTTCATGAGGAGGACAGTTTTTTTGGTTACTTGTTGAAGAATTTCATGTGTTAAAGCTTAAAGCTCAGCTCTGGAGCCAAGTGGACTGGCTTTGGATCCTCCTCTACAGCATCTTAACATGTTTGACTTTAAGCAAGGCAAATAATGCTTAATTACCTGTCTTACTGATTTGCAAAAAGAATAATACCCCTATTATTCTGAGGATTAAGAAAACCATATATGTTAATTCATGTGAACAGTGCTTGATATGTAATAGCCTTCAATAAATTTCAGCTACAAATCTTTCTGATTGATATATCTTTATTGTCATACTTTTATTTTTCTTCTCTCCTGCCCTGGGCTAAGGCTAGTACTCTACTGCTGAGCTTTATCCCTAGATACACAGTCTTCTCTAAAAGTCATTTTACTAATTAAGCCCAATACTAAGTATATTTCATAGATTGTTTGACAGTTTGTTGGTGTTAAAATCTTTCAGTTTTACCACAATTTTAAGCTGGTTTCTCTCTTACCATGGTTTTTATCAAACTATTCAGGATCAGTCTACTTGTCACTTTCCAATTAGCTTTCCTAATAGTCTGTACCAAAGATGCTTTGAATCGGGCATCTATTGTATATGGAAAACTTGAATTTTTCCACACATCTCTCATAGTTCTAACTATATACCATTTTAGAGAGAATTAAGTAGTCTGTTTATTTTTATTATTTATTTATTTATTTATTTATTTTTATTATTATTATTTATTTATTTATTTATTTATTTTGGTTTTTCGAGACAGGGTTTCTCTGTATAGCCCTGGCTGTCCTGGAACTCACTTTGTAGACCAGGCTGGCCTCGAACTCAGAGATCCGCTTGCCTCTGCCTCCCGAGTGCTGGGATTAAAGGCATGCGCCACCACCACACCCGGCTCTGTTTATTTTATTTTATTTTATTTTATTTTATTTTATTTTATTTTGTATATATGTGTGTTTTGCCCATGTGTGTGTGTGCACGTGTGTGTGTGTGCGTGTGTGTGTAAATATATATACACTGTGTGCATGCCTGGTATCTAAGGAGGCCAGAAGAGCTCTGGATCCTCCATAATTGGAGTAACAGATAGTTGTGAGCTGAGACTTCAACCTAGGTCTTCTGGAAGAGCAAGCAGTACTCTTAACCTCTGAGTCACCTCTTCAGCCTTGGTCTGTATTTTTTGTTCTGTGATTCAAGTGAGGATGTTCAGTTAAGAAAGACTGTGAAAGACCTGCCTGGTCTACAGAGTGAGTTCCAGGACAGCCAGGGCTATACAGAGAAACCCTGTCTCAAAAAACCAAAAAAAAAAAAGAAAGACTGTGAAACTAGGACTGTTGAACAACTTGAAGGTAAAATCATGATTTGTTTAACTTTCTTCTTAGGAACATAGTCTCAGAGTTTGAAAAAACAAGGCAAGAATATTGAGTTTGGGGCCATCTAGGGCTCCATAGTTAGACCTTGCAAACACACACAAAAATGATATTGGTAGCTCACAAATAGTATGCTTTAAGTGTAGAGCACTCAGCCAATGTGTATTAGGCCCTATGTTCAGTTCCTATCACTACAACAGACAAAATTCTGATTTCAAAAAATAAAACAGAAGGGGCCAAGCAGTGGTAACACACACCTTTAATCCTAGCACTCAGGAAACAGAGGCCAGCCTAACCGACCGAGAGTTCCGGGACAGCCAGGGATACAGAGAGGAATCCTCTCTCAAAAAAATCCAAAATGAATGAATGAATGAATGAATAGCAGAAGTTCTTAAAAGTAAGAACAGAAATGAAAAATATAATAGTGTTGAGGGGTAAACTTGAAGAAATCTCGAAAGACAAAAGCACCAATATCGAAGAAACACCAAAGTATAAATATTTACACTTCTGCATCCCCAATTTAAGAAGCTAATAAAGATGTGATTTACCAAATGCTAAAGCAAACCAAGAATAGAGAAACAGGATCAGGAAATAGCATTCAATGCATGAGGAGAGCAAAGTACAACCTAGTCATGTTAGGGTTAAGGTTAGGGAAGGGAAAGAGTATGTGGGTCTAGACCAGACCAGAACAAAAATCCTCAAATCTAGGAGATCAGTTATTTAATGTTTGAACAGAAAGTAGCAAATTACACTAAAACTTTATTACTCTTTTTAGTGCATTTCAGACAATGAAGCAAATGTGTAAAGAAGTTAATATACAAGTAAAGTTTTAAATGACACAAAAGCAAATAAAATTCTGGTTTAGAGCTTAGCTCAGCAGTAAGTAATATTTAAATATTTATTATAATAGGAACACTGAATATTAATTGAATAAAACAGAATACATAGAAGTGCACAGTACGTGAAAGAGCTAAAGAATTAATTGGGAGCAGGACTGAATACTATAGGGGGTTGTTTTTTAGGATAAACATTTTATTAGTACTCAACTTAAAAATTACAAGCTTGATTACAAAGCTAATTTTAATTTTTATTACATTTATGTTTGGGCATGTGTATATAGGCATTCATGTACCACACCAAGCATGTGTGTGGATGGAGCCCAGGAAAGCTTGTGGAAGTGGTCCTCAGGATCAAAATCAGATCTGTCAATCCTGATGGCAAGTATCTTTACTCACTGAACCATCTTGCAAGCCCCAAAATTAATTTTTAAAATACAGATATGACATTAGTGACATACCTAGAAAAGGCCACAGTCCTTTTAAAAAAATAACATTATCATTTACGAAGATTGTTGTTTTGCTGTTAAATGAATATGAAGATTCTTTTTTCATTGTTTTTGCCTGTTGTTTTGGGCTCTTTTTGTATTCACTACCTGAGGATCTACTTGAACTTCTGATACTTCAGTTTCTACCTCCCAAAGTTCTGGAATTACAGTGTATGCCACCACACCTGCTGTTTTTGTGATGCTGAGATGGGAGTTGGAAGGGGGGCATGTGTATGCCAGTCAGCTCAACCAACTGAATTATATTCTTGGCTTTATCTGTGAAGATTGGTAACAAATGAGATTATGCTTATAATTTTGATTTAGTTTGACTAATTTGATCATCCTGACAGCCTCTAAGTTTGATGGGTTCAGAAACTAATAAATAGTAGTATTTTAAACAATTTGTGCTGATAAAGTTGTTGTAAGTAACTCACACAAGTTCTTCTGATGCATAAGCCCAGGAATTTAGGCATGGTGGGAAAGAGGAGCAATGTGAGAACCAGCTTTATAGGTCTAGTGAGAGGTAGTGGCCCAAGTAGGCAGACTGGTAGTTACTGAAGCATCAGCTTGACAGAGTATTTATTATGAGTTCAGTTTTTTTCAGAAACCAGGAAACCACTTGGAATTGTTAGCCCAGCCAACAATTTTTTTTGAGTAGGTTGCTGCTCAAAGTGCCCCAGAGTCTGGAGCCTAGAGCACTTAATCAGAGGACAGGGCCTTTCTAAACAGGCTGCTTTCCTCTAAGGGTCATTGGAGTTTTTTGGCTTCCTAGCACTGGAGCCTTCCCAGTCTTGTGTAGATCTTAACAGAGGAGGGAGCCCACCTCCCAGAAGAAAAACTGGAAAAGACTTCTTGGCTTCTGTGCTTGGGTTTCAACATGTGACCGAGGCCTTTCAGGTTGTGAGCTAGTAGCACAGAAAGCAGAGGCTGTTGAGAATGTTTGCTGGAAGCAGGAGAGTAACAATGTCTACAGAAAAAAGAAAAGGGGTACTATTACCACTGTTACCACTGACAGAGCTGCCACAGAACAAGAGCTGTCTTGGCCCAGATTCTAGGACAGCACATGGAAGAGTGCTCACTCTCTAGCCTTCTCTGATCTTGCCTGTTGAGTGAGTTAGCCCAGTAACTAGCCTTCCTAGCAGTGTTGTACACTAACAAAAAGCCTCTTCAGATAAATCCCTTTTTTTCTTAAGACACCTGTAATTATTCTGTAGTAGCCACTCAAGAAGCCTGATTGATGGCAGTACCTATATTAAAAATAAAATGAGCATATAAAATTAAGATTCCCAAATAGCTTACTAAATTGGAAGAAACCAGAAAGAAAAACAAGTGTTTTACTACTGTGACATTTTACAGCACCGGTGGCATATGCTGGGCAGTGGTTCTTAACATTATAAAGATAGAAGTGTGCTGGGCATGGTGGCGCATGCCTTTAATCCCAATACTCGGAGGCACAGGCAGGTGAGTTCGAGGCCAGCCTGGTCTACAAAGTGAGTTCCACGACAGCCAGAGCTACACAGAGAAACCCTGTCTCGAAAAACCAAAAATAAAAGAAAAAAAAAAAAAGACAGAAGTGAAAGTGTACTACTACTACCTTTTTTTTCCCCTTTTTGAAGAAAAATCCACTTTCCTAGTGTAATGACTTTCTCAGAAGCTTCAACAATCCACAGACCTACTACTGTCTTTGACATGTAAATATTGCTAACTTCAGAACAAAATAGCCCAGAAGTAGTACCAGTCCACCACCATGTGTCTTTTAATGTCAAACATTACACTGAAGACCTTAAACTTACCTGATTCAAAAATTGAATTTTCAACCTTTGGAAGATGAAATTTATTTATAATCTTCATTTGAAAATTGGATATATATTGTACTTGCCATATTTTTGGTCATTATGAATGTATTTTACTGAATTAGAAATCTTAACAAGCCACAAAAACATTGATCTAGTTTTTTCCCTTAATTTGGCCAGCTTCCAAAAGTGTACACCTGGAAACATGCAAAGGGCAGAGCCAATGTCCCCACTCGCTCGTCCATGTCTCCTCTTTCCATTTTTTCCATTGTCCTGCATATTGACGCTTTTCCTCTTCTCACAGCCAGCAATTCATTTTACTTCTGTCTGTAACTGTTCCTTCTACAGCAAGTGAGTCTGAGCACGGTTCTGAGAGGAGAGTGAACTGGCTAAAGCCTGTTTCCAGCAGATGAGAGAGCCTGTCCAACCTGAGACGTAAAGAGTCACCTTTAGTTTCCTGAGTGACAGTTCAATTGACTGAGATGATGCATGTCTAATCAAGGAGCGCTAACATTTATAAACAGTTTATTGTACGTTTGAATAGAATTCTGAATATAATATTTGCTTACATACCTTATTTTAAACAATTTTTGGTATAGATTACACACTTTCCCTCTGTCATCTTTGTGCAGGGTACCTTTGCATTTTATTTTTATTTATTGCCTAATATTTTATTGCCTGAATAGTTTATTTCCTTTTACTTATTGCCTAAATTTCCAAATATTGCCCTAATCTTTAAGAACAAACTTGGTGCTTTATGCCTTGCTTTATATTAGCCACTCCAAGTTAAAAAGTATTTTCTATTTTCTAATAACTTTCAAACATTTGTTATTGTTAGGCATTTCCATTTTCTAACTTGGCTTTAGAAATGCCTGTGTTCCTGTCTCATTTTCCCTAGTCACATAATAATATTGTATGTTTCCTAAAGAGAGACTCAAAATATTGATACTATTTCAGTTATCCAAGAACCTAGAATAGTACTTTGCTCATAATAGAGCATGTACTGTGAATTATTTTTTTAGTGTTTATTTATTTATTTATTTATTTTTTGAGGCACTATGTACTGTGAATTTTTTTAAGTATTTGTTTATTTGTTTATTTTGGTTTTTCGAGACAGGGTTTCTCTGTGTAGCCCTGGCTGTCCTGTAACTCGCTCTGTAGACCAGGCTGACCTCAAACTTAGAAATCTGCCTGCCTCTGGCTCCCAAGTTCTAGGATTAGAGGCGTGTGCCACTACTGCCCTGCTGTTTTATTATTTTTATATGTATATGTGTGAGTGCCTATTTATGCATACTGTGGCTACAGAGATCAGAAGAGGGTGTTGGGTCCCCTGATACTGGAGTCACAGGTGATTATGAGCTTGCTGGGAAGCAGACCCAGGTCCTCTGGAAAAGTAGCTCTTAAACACTGAGCCATCATTGCAGCCTCTGAGTTATTCTGAATAGCTAGTGAGAGCTAAGTAATACTTTTTTCTTTGGATTTTAAAAAATATGTGTGTATGGGCATTTTGCCTTGATAAATGTTTACGTACCATGTGTATGTTGTGCCCATAGAGGCCAGAAGAGGGGATAGAATTCCCTGGTACTAGAGTTACAGAAGGTTGTGAGCTGCCATATGGACTGAGGGACTTATAAACTCAGGTCTCCTAGAAAAACGCTGGGCCATCTTTCCTGCCTCTGCATGATTTTTTTTTTTTTTTTTTTTTTTTTTTATGAAAAGGGGGCTGAGCAGTGAGCCTCAGATATGATATGTTTCAGTGATGAGTGCATGTTTACTTAGCATGCCCAAGGCTATAGAAATTGTAAATAAAATGAAAACATTTATCTCCAGTGTAGAAGATGAAAAAGAAATATTCTGTAGAAAAGCAGATTTGTATTCTAAGCAGTATTCTAAACAGTAAGACTATCATCTAACTCCTCAGTTTAAACAGCATGTCAAATTGATTGATCATCTGTTCACTTGATAGAACCCATTGATAGAAAGGGTATTTGAACTTAAAATATCTTTTAAGTCAGTCAATGCTATTCATCATCTGAACCCAAAGAGTTTAATCCAAGAGAGAACTTTGAGACAGGGTCTCACTCTACAGCCCCAATGGCCTATAATTCTATTTAGACCAAACTAGCTTTGAATTAAGACATCTGCCTTTTCTGCTTCCTAAGTGCTGGAATTAAAGGTGTATGCCACATGTGAAGATCCGGAAATCAATCTTAACCTTTTGAGCTAACTTATAATGTAGATCAGAGAACTAATTATGTCTCTAAAATTGAGCAATAAATTATATCTAATAATGACAGTAATGCACACTTATAATCAGTAATATAACTAAATGTCACCATGACTTGGACATTCTCATTCTTTCATTTATTTATTTATTTATTTATTTATTTATTTATTTATGGAAAATAGGATTGTAAACAGTTGCCAATACTCATGTTTTCTATTAAAAATTGAATGCTTATTCTCTTATATACTTAAAAGACAGTAATGAATATTATGACTTATTGTAAAACATTTTCATTTAAGTATATATCTGAAACTTTGTAGCCATAACAGCTATCTAAAATATGTACAATTAATTTGCAGTTGAATGTCTGTTTATTTAAAATTGTGTGACGTTTAATCAGAAGTCCTTTTCAATAATAAACAAAACCTCTTTATATATAATAAAGAGGTTTCAAGGACTGGGGGAGGGAGGTAAGATAACAACAAACTGGTAGATAATGTGGAGTCTCAATTTGCCTTGAATTGTTGAGAAACCTATTCACTAAAGTTTTTTTCATATTACCACTTATATTTCAAAGTGAAACATAAAAAATAAAACCATCATTGTAACCAAAACTTTTGGTGCTAGTCATAAAATAAAGAGCATAAACTAGTTTTAAATTTCAAGTTAATGACAACATTGCTATTCAAGATTGTAACAGGAGAAAGAGAATGTTTGGACACCAAAGTGTACCTAGCTTTATGACAGCACTGGATATAAGTTGTTTCACTTGATCTTGAAAACCCTGTGAAGCTCGTCCAAGTTCAGTGATAAGTAAATACTGTATGATCCAGTATTTTGTAAATATAAACTTTGAACTTAGACCTGGGTTCCAACCCTATCTCTGCTACATACTAATTCTATAAAATCCATCTCTCAGATCATTTTTTTCCTCTTCATAGAAACATAGACACCTGGCTTAGCTTATAATGGATAGGGCTTCACAATTTTAAAATTGATTTGTGTTGTAGGTTGTAATCTCAGCCCTCTGGAGGCAGAACCAGGCAAATCTCTGTGAGTTCAATACCAGCCTGTTCTATATAGAATATTCCAAGCCAACCAAGGCTACAGAGAAACACTTTGTTTCAAAGGGAAAGAAAGAAGAAAGGCTATTTAATATAAGTAAAATAGAATTGAAGGGAGTACAAATGACCAAGACAGGGATGGCAGAACATGCAACATTACAAGTTTGATGGCTTTTTAAACCCAGGATCAAGGTGCAGTTTCTTCTTTTAAACCTAGATCTGCTCTTATCCAGGGCAGGACTCTAACCAAATGTAAATACTCACCTACTTCAGATGTTTAAAGGGACTGGAATACATTATTTCAAAATTAAGTTATACTAATAAAACTATTTCACTAACAGAGTGTAAAAGGCTCCTAACTGAGCTCACTTCAAGGAATACGCCACTTTTCATGTGTGTAATAGCTATACCCTTCTATTGTAGAGAAAGGCATATGCTTGAGTTGTTCTGACCCAAGGCTGCCTCCACAGGTGAGCAAGGGTTTTAGATCAAGCTGTCCACTCAGGGACCAAGCTTCTTGTGTCTTTTCACTTTAAGAACTTCAAGTAGGATGCTTGGTAACTTTATCAGTTACCTCATAT
Organism: Mus minutoides; assembly: GCA_902729485.2. NCBI lineage: Eukaryota > Metazoa > Chordata > Mammalia > Rodentia > Muridae > Mus > Mus minutoides. The sequence goes on from LR750834.1 coordinate 84,943, forward strand.
TTGATAGCAAATTTTGAACTTTGAACTTATTTCAAAAGCAATTTGTGCTGGTTGCTAAGCGTGTTACGCAAACATGGCGCAAAGCATATTTCATCACTGCCATTGCTCTGTCTAGCTTAGGAGAGATGTTCTATGAAGAGCTTCATGGCTTTCTTGGCAGAGAAGTTCATGTTTCATGCTTGTCTTACTCTGTCCTGTAAGTAGCATCATGTTATATGTATCCTCTTGCTCTGATGTCCTTTTTTCATACTTAATAGTAAACCTTGAGAAATTTTTATTTAAGTACATATTATTTTTAATACATTTTCAGGATACTTTCTAAATATATAGAAAATAAATGCATTGTAGGTTAGATTCAAATAACACAATTAATAAAATGTTTAAGAACTTGTCTCTATCCACAGTGATAACTACCACTTACAAAAATACTGTTCGTGATTGTCCCCAAGTGTGTATATAGAACTGCTAAATCATTCAGTGATGATAAGTTGGCCAGAAAAATGGCTTCAAACATTTTTCTAGTATAGATTGACGTGGTTCTAATCCCACTAAATATATCTCCATGAAGGAGATGACTTTGTATATTAAGATTTTAAGAGCTGAAGAGATGGCTCAGCTGGTAAATTGTTGCTATGCAAGCTACAGTGTGACTTTGATTCTAGAATCCATGTAAAAACCTGGACATGGTAGTATGCATTTACAATCCCGACACTGGAGAGGAAGAACCAGGCAGATCCCAAGGGGGTCGTAGTCAGCTAGGCAAGCTCTAGGTCAGTGAAAGACCCTGTCTTAAAAACAAAGTGGGAAACACTACCCCAGATTGTCATCTGGCCTTTGCCTATACATGTATATAAAACATTTTTATATATGTCATGCTTAGTGTTTATTCCTGTGTGCTGTTTTACATGTTAGTGTTTAAAGGTAAAATATCTGCACATCTAAAATTAGCACCAGAAAGCAGAAGTACATTTACACACTTAAATATCTTTATTATCAAAACACTGTGTTGTCAAACATACTTCTAACTATAATAACATAATAAATAAGCCTTTTCAATTGATTAAAAATCTGAGATTGTTATTCTTAGATAGGCATTGTGCCTATGCAATTCATTTAAGAATACAGGGCTTAGACCCAGTCCTTTTAATTTGCTATTACAAACTTTGCTACTAAGAACTGTTTTTAGATGATTAAGTAACACAAGAGCCAGATCAAAAACTCATGGTTATGTTAGGTTCTGATGTAATTATAAGAAGGTGTTTTTGATATTATTCAATTAGAAATAGCTAAGAGTAGTCAAGGTTTAACAGTTCATATATATATATATATATATATATATATATATATATATATATATATATATATATATATATTCTTTAAAAACATCAGAAATCCACAGAATGTGATATTTATATGATTTAATCATTTGACAATGAGACATGTCTGCTCCTGACAGGACCCCCTTCTTAGTTCAAAGAAGAAATTGAGCATCTTCACCTCCAGGTGATGTTACTTATCCTGGCAGGGAAGCCACTGGGCAGAAACTGACTGTTTCATCTGTAGACAAAATACTGTCCAGGAAAAGGATACATTATGCAGAATAGTCTAATGTTAGCTCTGCCAAGACAGGGTAAACAGCTCTTCATAATCCTGTTTTGCAAAGGCCTGTCAGATGACTCTGGGCTAGAAGGCTGAAGACTGATGCTCCAACATTTTGAGGAATTAGGGGGCTGTCCAGGTAGTCAGCTGTCTCTACAATTGTTTAAGTTTGAGAAGCTATGTTTGGCGCTTCCTATATACCCAGGTAACGTTTAAATCATTCTCAGACTTCTAATGTGGTTGAAGACTAGTTATAGTCTCATATTCAAACTCAAATTGTTTAACACTGAGAGAGAGGTTATAGAGTGGAAGACATGGTTTTCAGACAATGTTACTGGCTAAAATCCAAACATAATCTAGGGATAAAATCATAATTCTTTAAGTTAGGAATGATGGTAGAGTACTTTATCTACCTGACAAATATGATATACTAGATGTCATTTGTATATTATACTGTGTAATTTACATGATTGTTATGATTTTGTTCAATTTATGTCTGGGAGAAGAGGTTTTTTTTTTTTTAATTTTTATTCGACAGAAAGGGTGAGGTGTAGGGTTGATTGGTTCTGATGCTAAGGTTCTGTTCCCCAATTGGTTTTTAATCTGTCAGTAAAGCCATGGGCCAATTACTGGGTGGAAGGAACAGGTGGGACTTCCAGGTCTCTGGAGGCAAGAGACAGATGCAAGGGAGGAGAAGAGAGTTTGCCAGGCTTCTGATGGAGAAAAGTTGACCCGCTATGTGAGATCTCAAAACTGAGTGGCCACATAGGCTGCTCCTACAGGTGGGTGGTCAGGGGCGTTTAGCAGGGACTAGATGTAACTGATCACTAAAGTTTAGGGTAGGAGGAAGGTTCGGCGCTAAGAGTATTGATAAGGGCACTCTAGCATGGTTCTCCTTCAAAAATCTTATTTTAATGTTTCGATTGGATAACTGAATTTTGGGTTTGCTCTGTTGCTATTTTCTACACTTGAAGTGGCTTAGCTATCTTCTGACCTTGGTTCTTGTTTAGTGTAGATTCCTTGTATTCTGTTTCTAACTTGCTAAGCCCATTTCTGCTCCTACTTTTCTAGAAGGATCTATGAAACAGATATGAGAGAAATTGTGGTTGTTTAAATAATTTCTTGATACTAAGCCAGAGCCTCCCTTCTTTTAACATCCACCTGGTTGTTGGGGTCTGTCCTTAAAGCAATAATAGTCTTTTTTTCTCTGCCTAGTGAAGGTCCACTGGGCATGTAACAACATCTCTTACATTTCTGCTCAAGTTTCTCTTTATGTAAATGATATGTGTTTGCTGAGAGCTTTTTCCCTGCAACAAGTATTAAACTCTGCTGCTCTGTTACCCCCTCTCAGCATTCTATGATTTGATCAGTGCCCATTCCGAAAACGAGGGGCTCAGAGCAACACACGAGAGCGAGCAGTCACCTTAGGCTCTGTGGGGAGCTGACACCCAAGAGTGCTTCCGTTTTATAACACCATACTACAGTTCTTTTTCTGACAGTTAAAATACCAAGATACTGCTCTCTATTAAGCTAGTTTACTTCTGTGTAGCAGTTTTCATCATTCTAAGTATAGAAATTGATCATTTTTCCTCCCTTTATTTAACTTGGTTTTGGCTGATCTCTAGCCAGCTGTGACTGGGCTGTTCAGTGTCCTGGTAACAGTGTTTTCCACACACAGTCATCTGACAGTTTGGAACATGGTTTTCATATCCATCCAAATTCACGATCAACATGGCAGACACAGGCTCACTCATCTGCTCCCCTCTAACTGGTGGTATTTACAAGCAGTTCCTCTAAGCACTGTTCTGTTTTGTACCTCATATCTGCAAGGATCTGACTTGTGTATCTGTCTTAGTCAGGGTTTCTATTCCTGGACAAACTTCATGACCAAGAAGCAAGTTGGGGAGGAAAGGGTTTATTTGGCTTACACTTCCACATTGCTATTCATCACCAAAGGAAGTCAGGACTGGAACTCAAGCAGGTTTGAAAGCAGGAACTGAAGCAGAGGCCATGGAGGGATGTTCTTTACTGGCTTGCTTCCCCTGGCTTGCTCAGCCTGCTCTCTTATAGAACCAAGACTACCAGCCCAGAGATAGCACCACCCACAAGGGGACCTCCCACCTTGATCACTAATTGAGAAAATGCCTTGCAGCTGGATCTTGTGGAGGCATTTCCCCAACTGAAGCTCCTTTCTCTGTGGTAACTCCAGCTTGTGTCAAGTTGACACAAAATTAACCAGTACAGTATCCAACACATTTTATTGACTACCATATGCAAAAGGATCTATAAAGATAAATTGAAGACAGCATCCCTGTTTGTGGTACTAGCATCATCATGAAATATTTTGTTAAATGCTTTGTGAAAATCATGAAGCACAGTTATTTATGTTGTATCCCTTCATCTAGTAGTAGTGTATCAGAAAAAGAGGAAGAGGCAAGTACGTGCTAAATGCCTACTAGTGGTCCTACATTACCTGACTATGAGATTCATTCTCTGTCACTTTGAACTTTGAATGTTCAACTCTGGAAGTATCATTATTGATATCTTTGGTCTTTGTCTTGTAAGGCTCATAGTATAGTACATTCTGGGTAGCCTTTTTTGTTGTTGTTGTTGTTGTTATCAGTGGTAGGTTTTAAATGACTGGGGTTTTTATGTTTGTTTTGTTTTTTGTTTTTCATATTATTAGTACTCTTTATAGTGAACAGTTTTTGATGAGACAGTTTCTGGGTTTTGTTGTTGTATTTTCTTTTGTTTTGTCTTGTTTGCTCTGGCGGCTCTGAAACTCACAATGTAGATCAGGCCAGCCTCAAACTCCCACAGATCCTCCTGTTTTGGATACCCAAGTGCTGGGATTAAAGGTATGTGCCACCATGCCTGGCCATATATTTTTATATATTTTTTTAAAAGATCTATTTGTTTATTTTATGTATATGAGTACACTGTAGCTGTACAGATAGTTGTGAGCCTTCATGTGGTTGCTGGGAATTGAACTAAGGACCTCTGCTCTCTCTGGCCAAAGATTTATTTATTATTATATGTGAGTACACTGTAGCTGTCTTCAGACACACCAGAAGAGGGAGTCAGATCTCATTACAGATGGTTGTGAGCCATCATGTGAATGCTGGAATTTGAACTCAGGACCTTTGAAAGATCAGTCAGTGCTTTTAACTGCTAAGCCATTTCTCCAGCCCGTATTTTTATATTTTATTGTGATTTTTCCTAAGGAGAATAACTGACCATTCTCAAATTTTCTTACTTTCTTCTTTGAGCTCTTAAAATGACATAGTTGTTTTTTCTGGGTTTTTGATTTATTTCCCTACTTCTTTTTCACTTTGCCAGAATTAAACTCAAAAGAATATCAAATGTGTTTTGCCTATCTTCTAAGGGCTTAAACCATCTCTTTGGATCTCCACCAATCAACTGTTATCCATGTCCTTCTGTCATTGCTATTTTTCCCACATCTGTCTTTTCAATCTACTCTTCTTCCCTTAGATACAGTGATTCAGTTGTACTGTCATAATCAGATTCTTGGATTCGCACTTAGATGTTTTCTTCAGTAGCTAGGAGGATTCTCGCCTTTTCCTGTAGATCTGAATCTGTAGGGCATCAGATTTCCTATGGAAGTTTTAACTGTTGTTATCCTGTCCCACAAAGTCTTGATGATTTCTATAACTTGCCACTTTTTAACTGTGTAGCCTAACACATTGATGTTCAATAAGTAATATTTCTGATTAATCTTAAGAACTATTTGCCTTCTCTTTTAGGCTGTGAGGATATCATTGCTGAGAGCATCTCATTAGATACCTTAATTGCCATCCTCAAGTGGAGCTCGCATCCATATGGTTCTAAGTGGGTGCACCGACAAGCTTTGCATTTTCTTTGTGAGGAGTTATCCCAGGTCATGACTTCGGATGTTTTTTATGAACTGAGCAAAGACCATCTGCTTACTGCTATCCAGTCTGACTACCTACAGGTAATCATTTATACATCTCTCACATCCATTGTCATTCCTGTGTGCACAAAGAAATTCATCATACCTCCACTCTTATAGGATGGGGCAGGGAGAAGCAGACTTTGCTTAATAAACACCTGCTCCATATTTGTACACTAAAAGCCTTCTGGCACTTTGGGCCTCCGTGCACACTGCTGTCATGACTCAACATTGTGAACAAGCCCAGGACCTAACCAGCTATACTATACTACAAAGCAGACAAGCCAGGTCAGGAACACAGTTTGAGAGTGATTATCTTGCCTTTCTCCAGTAATATTCATTTGGTATGATTTCTCTTGGTATAATATCAACTACTTAGTTTATAGACCATAGACTAAGCAGCAGAGAATAAGAGTGGGATTCCATTGCTGATTTGTTCAATTCATCACAAGAACTCGGAGTGTGTGTTCTGCTAAAGCATAATTGAATTCTCAACTGTTTATCTTTAAACTAAGCAATTTTCAGTTATTTTCGTGTCTTTGACTTATGTGTCAATTTAGTAATTTATGTTTGTAATTTAGTAATAGATTTTAAATACTGCAAAAAACATACTATAAGGTAAAGTGTTTTTAACTTAGAACTATGCAACAGCTTTTAATGTTGTGAAATTATAAACCCTTTGAGCCATTGTGTCTTTCTGTGTGAACCAGATAGACTATAAAATGGTATCACCATGGTTTGAAAATACTAAATTAAAAATAATAATAATAATAATAGCAACCAAGTTGTTCACTGTGCTTCTCCTTCAGTACTGCTTTGATTCCAGTAATAAGACTTGAAACACTTGGCCTTCATTTTGTAGACCTTTTTTATTCACTCTTGCTGTCTTGGCCAATCAATACAAGATGTCTATTAGAGTCAGTATTTATCAGTGCTTTCAGATGGTTGTCTTGAGCTGTGCACTCCTTCATAACAAATAAAGCATCTTAAGGAGCAGCCTGTTTGTCCTATAAGACTTTAAATAAAATACAAAGAGATGATAGACACTATACCATTTCACACGTTGTACTTCAAGGGCCAGTCTTCAACCTACAGAAAACTTTGTAGCCTGCCTAGACAATTAGTCATTTTCTTTTTCCCATCACTGGAGAAGATAGTGTGTTTGTCTCCATCTTGTCCCAAAAAAGACTAGTCCTACAGAACCCTTATGATTAGATAAATGTTAAAGTAGGAAATATACATTGTTTTTTTAAAAAAAAAAGGTAATAATAAAAACATTAGCAGGAATGAATATTGAGGTTATGGAATAAAAGAATGCCATCTTGTACATCCACTGTTTATAGACCATGGAATTAACTCTAAAATTTCACACAGCTGATACAAATCAGTGTGTTAAGTTGCACTCCATATGTACATGATTATTTAGGAAAAGTCAATAATGAAACTAAATATTTTTCTAATTTCAGTAAAATAATCTTTTTTATTATAGGCGAGCGAACAAGATATCCTTAAGTATCTGATTAAATGGGGTGAACATCAGTTGATGAAGAGAATAGCAGACAGAGGTAAGTTCAGAAAGTAAGCTTGCGCCAATCACCATGTGTAAGGTCTCGGTGATCCCAGAAGCTTGCGCCAATCACCATCTGTGAGGTTTCAGTGATCCCAGAAGCTTACTGAGTACACGCTCATCATTCTGGGCAGCACACTGGACTGAAGAAACTAGAGGGGTAGGTTGGTTGGTTGGTTTGTTAGTTTGTTTTTGCCAAAAGTAAAGTATGTTAGTGGAGTTGAGGGGAAGGTGATAAAATAAATATGTCAGTTTTTTCCAAAAAATAAATCCTGACTATAAAAGATTGCTTTTTATTACATTTTATGTCTGTGATACTATGTTAAGTGATTCATGGAATGCTAGAATATAAAATGTTAGGTAGAGCCCAGCGGTGGTGGTGATGCATGCCTTTAATCCTAGCACTCAGGAAGTAGAGGCAGACAGATCTCTGAGTTCAAGGCCAGCCTGGTCTACAAATCCGAGTTTCAGGACAGCCAGGGCAACACAGAGAAACCCTGTCTTGAAAAACAAAACAACAACAAAATGTAATGTAGGATTAAGGTGTCAGAGAAAGATTAAAGATATTCTGGAATCGATGATGAATGTACAATGTGAACATACTTTTTAAAATGGTTAACATGATGAATTTATGTTGTATAAATTTTACTTTCATTAAGAAACATACAAAGGTCAGGCACAGTGACAGACAACTTTAATCCTGCACTCAAGAGGTAGAGGTAGCAAATCTATATGGATTTGAGGGCAGCCTGGTCTACATAGTTGAGAACCCTGTTTCAAAAAGCCTAAAAAGGGAAGAGGGCTAAGAGTATATATAGCTCAGTGGTAAAGCATTTATTTAGTATGTGTGAGGCCCTAGCATGTGGGACATGTAGCACCACAAAAGGTGTTTTCTTTAGTTTGTTTTTAATAAAATTTCCTCCAGCTGGGGTTACTGCTGGGTTGTTCCATACACAGTATGGTCTTTTGGTTTTGGAAATACATGATTCATTTTCTTTTCATCTTTGCCACACTTAAATTGATTATGTTCGTGTATATGCACATGCACAGATGTGCACACGTTAATCACAATGCATGAGTGGAATTCAGAGAACAGCTTGCTAAGAGTAAGACTGTCCTTCCACCAGAGTTTTGACTTGTTAGGCTTGGTGCCAAGTGCCTTTATACACCGAGCCCATCTTACTAACATGGAAATACAGGATTCTATAATATTCATTTTTATGCTATTGAGAACAGATCTCATATGGTCCAGGTCTATATAACTTCTGTTCCTCCTGCCTCCATTTTCTGAGTGCTGGGGGCTTGCAATTGTGCACCACTGTACCTGGTTTTACAATTTCTTAGGAGCGAAACCCATATTTTTCTTTAGATCTTCCTGTCATATCAATACCTAATGAAGAAAAACTTTATTTCTTGCTCAGAACAGAAGACTAAATGTCAAATATTAAAGATTCACCTGTGTGCAGTAACATTCCATGTTATGGAAACTTAGAAGATTAGAACTAGGTAGAATGTACACTATATTTTGCTCCTTTGGATACAGGTGATTGATATATTACCATTAAATGTAAGTATCCTGGGTTGGGCATGGTAGAATGTGTCTGTAATCTCAGCATTTAGGATATAGGAGTGAGAGGATCAGAAGTTCAGATTCGTCTTTGGCTATGTAACAAATTAGAAGCCAACCTGGACTACTTGAGATGCCCTCCCTCCCCTTCTCATATATGACTCCATGACTAGAAGTAGCATATGCAGTGCATTGTCCCTGATAGTAAAACCTAGTCACAGCCTGGATGGTAACAGATTGTCATTTTTCTTACTTGAGTTACTATACATAAAAAGAATTTAGTATAGAAGTCATAAAAAAAGTTCCTGTACTGTAGACACTGTATTTTCTCTTTGTCTGAAAACTTGTATATTAAATTAAACCTATTTAGAACTTTTCTTAAAGCAGATACACTTATATACAATGTCAGGAACTAAGTCTTTACATAATAGAGAGGACAAGGCTGTCCCTAGGACCAACAAGATGACTGAGTGGGTAGAAGTGCCTGCTAGCCAAGCCTCTGATGACTTATGTTTGATCTTTGGATCCCATGTGGGAAGGAGGAACTAAATTCTGAAAGTGGTCCTGGCCTTCACACTCAGTGCAATGGCATGTGCACACCCCCACACACATGTAAACAAATAAAAGTGTCTTAAAAGAAAAAGACTGGGCTTGTGGGGGCTGGAGAGATGGCTCGGTGGTTAAGAGCACCAACTGCTCTTCCAAAGAGCCTGAGTTCAAATCCCAGCAACCACATGGTGGCTCACAGCCACCTGTAAGGAGATCCTTCGCCCTCTTCTGGGGTGTCTGAAGACAACTACAGTGTACTTATTTATAATAATAAATAAGTCTTTTTTTATTAAAAAAAAAAAGGAAAAGAAAAAAGACTGTCTATGAAAATTGGGATTTCACTGAAGGCTTTTCCTTTTCTATTTCGTAGAGCCAAACTTACTGAGTGGCACTGCACATAGTGTGAACAAAAGAGGTGTGAAGAGAAGAGACCTGGACATAGAAGAACTTAGAGAGATCCTTTCTTCTCTCTTGCCTTTTGTGCGAATTGAACACATCTTACCTATAAACAGTGAGGTCTTAAGTGATGCAGTAAGTTCCTTTCTTCTTTCATTCCTTTCAAGAAAAGAAAAGTGCCAGACTTACCCTGCTTTAATTCTTTTAAATAATTTTTCTTACTAGCAAAAGACTGGAAATTAGATTTTCAGATGACAGAAACAAACAAATGTCAGTTTGGTACATTGTTGTGTCCCCATTGTCTAATGTAGTACAGAAAAGTATGTTTGGTACTGATGTTGGTTGATGCTGATGTTAAGTGGGTAAGTAGGTCTTGCTTCCAAGAAAATAGTTTTCAGGTGAATTAATTTGGTCATCTATCAGTGTGAAGCAGTTTGGTCTCTACAAAAAGAATAGATAGAAATTAACTTTGGAGACTCTCTTCATGAACAGTAGTAAATTAGATACAGGACATTGGCTCATATTTGTATAATACATGAGTCATTTAAGTGTGTGCGCGTTTGTGTGTGTGTGTGTGTGTGTGTGTGTGTGTGTGTGTGTGTGTGTGTGTGTACATACACAAACAAGTGTACATGTGTGCACCTAGGCACAAAGAACATCAGAACCCTGCTAGCTAGAGTTACAGATCTTTGTAGGATACATAACTTGTTATATGGATGCTGAAATCTAAACTGCAGCCTTCATGATTGCTCTTTTTTTTGTATTGTTTTTTGTTTTTGTTTTTTGAAGACAGGGTTTCTCTGTGTAGCTCTGGCTGTCCTGGAACTCACTTTGTAGACCAGGCTGGCCTCGAACTCAGAAATCCACCTGCCTCTGCCTCCCAAGTGCTGGGATTAAAGGCGTGCTCTTAAGCCATCTATCCAGCAGCTCCTAAAGTAATGGTTTTTTAACTAACAGAATTGCTTGAATTAATGAATATTTTATATGTGTGTGTGTGTGTGTGTGTGTGTGTGTGTATTATAAATACAGTTTTCTTCTTTATCAAGTTTTCATATAACAATTATACATATTTACAGTATGTAATTTAATGAATGTTTTCAAAGCAATTATGTATATTAAATCTGCTTAGCATACCTACCATTTTAAATGTTTGCAATTTCTTTGTAATAAGAAACTTTAGAATGCCCTTTTGGCTGTTTTGAAATATAGATTATATATTATTATTACCCTGTCACCCTACTATGTAAAAAACCCACAAAGATTTACTCTTTCTTTTGACATACATACACACCATGAACTTCCTTCTGCCTCTAGTAACAACTAATTGGATTTTAAGTTCTTGAAATTGTTTTTAGATTCTGTGAGTGGGATCGTTTGCCTAGCTTGCTTCATTAGCATACTGCTCATTCATGTGGAGATTGATATGACATTAGATGCCCAGTATATATATATTCTGTTGAGTCATATGAGGTGTGTTTTTTAATTTTTTAAATCACTTCTACACTCTTCTCCATAAGGTAGACCTATTTCTTTTCTACCAATGATCTTAAATGATCTTATTTTCTCTACATCCTTGCTGGTACATCCTGTTTTGTGTGTATATAGTGGGGTTTTTTGGGTTTTTTTGGCAGGGTTTTTTTTTGTTGATTTGTTTTTGAGACAAGGTTTTACTATGTAACTATCTTAGTTAGGTTTTCTATTGCTGAGAAAAGATACCATGCCCATAGCAACTTTTTTTTTCCATGTTTATGTGCCCCCCAACCCCCACATACAAGGTTTCTCTCTAGTAGCCCTAGCTGTCCTAGCCTCAAAATCAGACCATAGCAACTCTTCTAAAGGAAACATTTAATTGGGACTAGCTTACAGGTTCAGTTCATTATTGTCATGGGGGGACACATGGCAGCACACAATCAACATGGTGCTGGAGAAGGAACCAAGATTCTACATCTGGATCCACAAGCAGCAGGAAGAGAGAGACACTGTCTTAGGGTTTCTTCTATTCTTGCACAAACATCATGACCAAGAAGCAAGTTGGGGAAGAAAGGGTTTATTCAGCTTACACTTCCACACTGCTGTTCATCACCAAAGGAAGTCAGTACTGGAACTCAAGCAGGTCAGGGAGCAGGAGCTGATGCAGAGGCCATGGAGGGATGTTCCTTACTGGCTTGCTTCCCCTGGCTTGCTCAGCCTGCTCTCTTATAGAACCCAAGACTACCAGCCCAGAGATGGTGCCACCCACAAGAGGCCTTTCCCCCTTGATCACTAATTGAGAAAAATACCCCACAGCTGGATCTTGTGGAGGCATTTCCCCAACTGAAGCTCCTTTCTCAGTGATAACTCCAGCCTGTGTCAAGTTGACACACAAAACCAGCCAGTACAGACACTGTGCTTGGCTTGAGCATTTGAAACCTCAAAGCCCATCCCCACCCCGTGACAATATTTCCTCCAAGAATGCCATACCTCCTAATAGTGCCACTGTTTGGTGGCCAAACATTTAAATCTATGAGGCTGTGAGGGCCACAGTAACTTTACCTGGCCTGGAGCTCAGAGTTTAGACCAAGCTTGCTTCCTACTCACAGGAATCCACTTCCCCCTGATTTCAGAGTCCTGAGATTATGCATAACTCTTCCTGTCTTCGCAGTTTTTTATATGGTTTCTGTCTTCATTACTTTTTTCCCCATTGTTGTGAAGAGACATTATGACCAAGGCAGCTCTTATAACAGAAAAAATTTAATAGGGGCTGGCTTACAGTTCTAGAGGTTCAGTCCATTATCATCATGGTGGGAAACATGGTGGCATGCAGTCAGCTGAAGCAGCCAAGAATTCCACATCTTTTTTTTTTTTTAAGATTTATTTTATTTATTATATATAAGTACACTGTAGCTGTCTTCAGACACTCCAGAAGAGGGAGCCAGATCTCGATACGGATGGTTGTGAGCCACCATGTGGATGCTGGGATTTGAACTCATCACCTTCGGAAGAGCAGTCGGGTGCTCTTACCCGCTGAGCCATCTCACCAGCCCAATTCCACATCTTAATTGCAAGCAGGCAGAGACTGGCAGACCTCAAGTATAGGAGCCCACAAAGCCTACCCCTACAGTGACACACTTCATCCAACAAGGCCACACCTTCTAACAGTGCCACTCCTTATGGCCAAGCCTTCCAACCTATGAGACTGTGAGGGCCATACCTATTCAAACCACCACATCATTTCTTGATGATCGGTAATTTTAAACACTTTTTCACATATCTGCTTTACCCTTTATGTCTTTTGAAAAATGTCTGTTATGGGTCTTTATTTTTAATTTTTTGCTACTAAGCTGATGTCTTTTTTTTTCCCCACGTGGAAGAGGTTTATTGAGCAGGTAGGGGAGGGGCAGAGAAGAGGAAAAAGAGAGACAGAGCAGGGAGAGAAGAGAGAGAAGAAAGAGCTCTTTCAGTTTTTTGAGATAGGGTTTCCCTGTGTAGCCCTGGCTGTTCTAGAACCCAAGTGCTGGGATTAAAGGCATGAGCTTCTAAGTTAAGGTTTCTGTTGTTATGATAAAACACCATGACCAGAGCAACTTGGTGAGGAGAGGGATTATTTCAGTTTACAGCTCCACAGCACTATCCATCACTGAAGGAAGTTGGTGGCAAGGGATGTAGAAGCCATGGAGGGGTGCTGCTTTCTGGCTTGCTCCTCATTTCTTCTTAGATCTGGGTTGTTTTTGTTTTTTGAGGTTTGGTTTGGTTTTGTTTTTTTCAAGACAGGGTTTCTCTGTGTAGCCCTGGCTTTCCTGGAACTAACTCTGTAGAACAGGCTGGCCTCGCATTCAGAAATCCACCTTCCTCTGCCTTCCAAGTGCTGGGATTAAAGGCGTGCACCACCACTGCCTGGCTAGATCTGTTTTCTTATAGCACCCATGACCATCAGCCCAGGGGTGCAACTGCCCACCCTGGACTGGGCCTTTACACATCATCATTAACGAAGTGTCCTACAGACTGACTGCAAGTCAATCATATGGAGGCATTTTCTCAATTAAGATTCTTTTTCTCGGGGCTGGTGAGATGGCTCAGCGGGTAAGAGCACCCAACTGCTCTTCCGAAGATGATAAGTTCAAATCCCAGCATCCACATGGTGGCTCACAACCATCCGTAACGAGATCTGGCGCCCTCTTCTGGAGTGTCTGAAGACAGCTACAGTGTACTTACATATAAAAAAATAAAATAAATCTTTAAAAAAAAAAAGATCCTTTTTCTCCAGGTCCTAGTTTATGTTAAATTATCATACTAGCCAGCACAGTTGAGTGTCTTCCATATTTTGGATAAGTAATCTCTTTATCAGATGTAAATTTGCAAGTATTTTATTCCACTCTGAAGCTGTCCTTCACTATTGTTTGGTTTGCTGTACAGAGCTTTCAGTTTGATCCTTTTGTCTCTTTTTGCTTTTGTTGCTTGTGCAAACTTGCCAAAAAGCCTTTGTCTGTGTTTTATTTTAGAAATTTCATAATTTCATGTCTCTTAATCCACTTGAAGATACTTTTTGTAAATAGTGAGAGGTGTGAGTCTATTCATATTTCTATATGTGGTTATATAGCTTTCCAAAAACCATCTATTGAGTACGCTACTACTAAATTAGGCATATTTTGCACATCCTACAGTATGCCTATCATGAGAAAAGTTTTGAAAAGAGAGTTTATTCTCGAGACTTAACACATTAGCATCAGGAAAGATACACAAGTTTCAAATCTGTTTTGGGGTATTTTTGAAATAAAGAAGTTGAGTGATTTAAGGCATGGATTAAAATGAAGTAATAAGTTGTCTGTGTGTATGTAATCAGATTTCTTGGTTCTTCCTAGCATGCATATTCAGAAAATGGAACTCTAGCCTGATCTGAGTATGAGTTTTTCATCCTCCTGAGATGTCACATGTTTTAGACACTTGTCTAGACTAAAATCATGACTTGGATTCAATAAAAATGTTTATATATTTAAAAAATAACCAAGACAGACATTTTTGTCATAATTCATCAGTGTTGGACTATGGTATTTTTTGTTTGTTTGTTTGTTTGTTTTACTTCGATAAGTGTTTTACCTGCATATGTGTCTGGTAGCCATGGAGACCAGAAGGCGGCATCAGATCTCCTTGGGCTGGAGTTAAAGTTGGTCATGAGCTGGAAATCAAACCCAGGTCCTGCAAGAGTAACTAGTGCTCTTAACTTCTGAGCCATCTCTCCAGTTTATTAAAAGTAGTTATTAAGTCAAAGCAAATAACTAAGGCAAGTGACTGTTTAGTTGGGTTTTTCCAAAGTTTCAAAATTATCCTTTCTATTATGTTTTTTTCTCTCTTTGTTGCAGATTTGTTAACTGTAAGTTAATAGGTTCATTCCTATGGTTTCTAGAAGTTGTGTTCCTTTGCCCATGTGTCTCTATGCTTTTGTGAGTTCTCTAGCTTTGTAGTATATTTTGACATTAGGTTTAATGCCTTCTCCAGCTCTTTTCTTTTGCCTGATATTACTTTAGCTTTGCAGGTCTTTTATAGTTCCCATACACTTGAATTTTTTTCTATTTCTTTGAAAAATGCCATTGATATTTTCATCAGGTTTCCACTGACAATTTTCTTAGGGTTTCTACTGCTGTGATAAAACATCATAAGCAAAAGTAACTTAGGGAGGAAAGGGTTTATTTCATCTTACACTTACACTTCACTGCCTGTTATCAAAGGAATTTAGGTCAGGACTCAAGACAGGAACCTGGAAGTAGGAACCGAAGCCATAGCCACAGAGGAGCACTGCTTCCTGGCTTGTTCACCCTGTTTTTTTCTACATCCAGGACCACCAGCCTGCAATTGGACTGGGTCCTCTCATATCAATCATCCAAAAAAAAAAAGAGACAGAGAGACAGAGAGAAGAAAAAGCCCAACAGATTTGCATATGGGCCATTTTCTCAATTAAGGTGTCTTCTCCTCAGGTATGTTTAGGTTTGTGTCAAGTTGACAAAAAAAAAAAAAAATAGCACAATCCACATTGCTTTGGATATTATTGGAACTTTAGTATTTCTTTTACCTACAAACACAGGATATTTTACCATTTGTTTGTATAATTTCGGTTTCCTTTTTTGTTTGTTTTGTTGTTTGTTTTATCTTTTATGGAAACAGGGCATCATGTAGCCAAGGATGACCTTGAACTTCTGGTTCTCCTGTCTCTACCTCCCAAGTGCTGGGACTGCAGATGTGTTCCAATACACCCAGGTTAGAATGATTGTCTCTAGGACATGAATGCTAGGTGGCACTCTACAAACTGGCTACGTCCTCAGCCCCTATTTCTAGGTATTTTAATACTATTTTTGTAGCTATTATAAATGTGATGGTTTGTCAACTTTTTTTCATATAGCTCACTATTAGTGTTTAGGAATGCTACTAGCTTTTATGTGTTGAATTTGAATTCTACTACTTAATTTGTTTATTAAATCCAAAGATCTAACTTTTTTTGTTTTTTTTTGGGGGGGGGGGTGAAATCTTCAGGTTTTCTCTAAATAAGAACATGTTATCCCCAAACAAGGGCATTTTAAGTTCTTTCCATCTTGTATCCTTTTAATTTCTTCCTCTTGTGAAATTGTTTTGGCTAGGACCTCCATACTATGCTCAATAGAAATGACAAGAATGATCATCTTCTCTCTTTTGAGGTCTTCCAGCTTTTCCCTATTCAGTATCATGTAGGCCATGAGTATGTAATATATAGCCTTTTTTATAGTATAATAAATTCCTTCTATGTCTAACTTGTTTAATTTTTATCATGAATTAGCTTGAATTTTGTTGTGTTTTTCTACACCTATAGACATCATTATATTTTTCCTTTGTTATGTTAATGTGATGCATCACATTTGAACTATCTTTGCATCTGTAGGGTGGTTCCCACCTAATAATGGTGGATATTCTTTTTTAAAACATGTATTGTTTATGTGTATGTGTACCCATATGTAGGCATTCTTGTGGAGATCAGAGGACAGTTTTCAGTAGTCAGTTCTATCCTTTCACTCTGGATTGCAGTAGTTGAATTCAGATGGTCAGGCTTGGTAGCAAGTACCTCTCTACCCGCCGCCATTTCTCCAGCACCAATTGTGGGCACTCTTTTAAGGGGTTATTGAATCCAGAATGCTTTTTTTTTGTTTTGTTTTGTTTGTTTTTTGGGTTTTTTTTTTTTTGTTTTTTGGTTTTTGGTTTTTGGTTTTTGTTTTTTCGAGACAGGGTTTCTCTGCCTTGGCTGTCCTGGAACTCACTCTGTAGACCAGGCTGGCCTCGAACTCAGAAATCCGCCTAAATGCATTGGTTTTAAGTAGCAACTTACATACATTTTTGTTATTTTTATTGTTGTGTCTTTGATATCCAGGAAATGTTGACTTCATAGAATGAACCTGAATAAATTCTTTCATCTTTTTTGAAAGAGTTTGCCATTCTTTAAAAAGCTTTTTGCAAAAAAGTCTTTATCTCTGGGCAGTCATGATGCACACCTTTAATCCGGCAGAGGCAGGCAGATCAGTGAGTTCCAGGATAGCCAGGACTGCACAGAGAAACCCTGTTTCAATAATAGCAGTAGTGATAACAACAATAAGAATGATACTTTTTTCTTAGTGCAAGATAACTTCAATATTCACAGTTGTCAATGGTCTATTTTGTAGGAGGCGCCGCCCGGCCCATTATAAGATGGTGCAGGACCGGCAGGCTGCCAGGGAGGAGAGCCTAGTGCACATGCGCAGCTCTCTCCTCAGGCCCTCCTCAAGCAGTAGCCCCCCCCAAGGGAAAATATGCTAATGAGGCACTGCTTGTGGCACCAATGAACGGGCCACATGCTAATGAGGTGTATCTTGATGCACCAATCCGCATCCACTATGACACCCCCTACCCCTCCCTGGGAGACTATAAAAGCAGCAGCTCTGCTGCTGTCCAGGGTCCTGGGAATCTACTATCAAGGTGCTCCTGAATAAAGCTGACTGAGAAGATCCCAGTGGTGGCGTGACTTTCTTGCTGGTTGAGGGAGGCGCGACGCACTATTTAGGTTTTCTTTTTTAAAATATGTATTTATTTTTGTTTTACACACGTGTTTCCCTAGTATATATATGTGCACATGTGCCTGATGCCCAAGGAAATCAGAAAAGGTCATCAGACTTCCTGAAACTGGAGTTACAGAAATCTGTGAGTCACCATGTTGGTGAATAGTGCTCTTAATCATTGAGCCATTTTTTCATTCCTGCTTTTTAGTCTTCCTCCTCCTCTTCATCATCATCATTTTATGTATATGTGTGTATAGTAGTCAAGGTTTTCTAGAGAAACAGAAGTGATAGAATGAATATATGTAAACACTTCCTTCTTCCTGTCCTTATATAGGCTGCCACCAGAATGTATGGCCCAGATTTAAGGTGGATTTTCTCACCTCAGGCAATCTAGATTTAGGGTGAATCTTCCTACTTCAAAGAATTCAATCAAGAATAATCCCTCGCTGGTATATCCAGCCTTGTTACAGCTGCTTGGGTTTTAGTTAATTCCAGATGTAGCTATCACAGGGTACTTCACCTGCATGTATGTCTGTGCACCAGGTGTGTGCCTGATTCTCACAAAGGCTAGAAGTGGGTGTTGGATCCCATGGAACTGGAGTTAGAGATGGTTGAACTACCATGTGGATAAACTAGAAGTGAACCCAGGTACTCTGGAAGAGCAGCCTTAACCACTTAATCGGCTCTTAACCACTGAGCCATCTCTCCAGGTATTTTCTATTTCATGGTGATTCAGTTGTAATACGTTGTAAATTTCCATGAATTGATCTGTTTCTTCTAGATTATCCAGTTTGTTGACATATATATTATTTATAGTGACCTAATGTTGCATTTTTTATTTCTGTGGAATAAATTTATTTTAATCTTTTTGTTTAGTTGGTTTTCAGTTTTTCAAGGCAGGGTTTCTATATGTAACAACGCTGGCTGTCCTGGAAGTCACTTTATGGAACAGGCTAGCCTTGAACTCACAGAGATCTGCCTTCTTCTAACTCTTTTACACTTAAACATACTTTACACTAATATCAAGCAAGTAAGGCAAAAAGTAGCCTAGAAAAAGCATACCAATTAACTATCAAGTGTGGTATACTAAATTAGCTCCTTAGCAAAACAGAAAATTTATTTTGTTGAACATGAAACTGGTTACTGTTAGAGGGGTTCATGGCCCCACCCCTCCCCTGAAGGTGTATTGGTAACTAGTGGTTGCTGGGGGAAGAGGGAGTTGTGTTCTTCAGAGATTCAGCTGCTGTTAAGTCAGTCACTCGTGATCCAAGAAATTGCCCCACATTCATGTTGATGCAAGCAACCCTGTTTAAATTCAGTGGCTCACAAAAACAGCAAGCAAGCCGGGCAGTGGTGGCGCACACCTTTAATCCCAGCAGCTGGGAGGCAGAGACAGGCGGATTTCTGAATTCGAGGCCAGCCTGGTCTACAGAGTGAGTTCCAGGACAGCCAGGACTACACAGAGAAACCCTGTCTCAAAAAAAGAAAAAAGAAAAGAAATAAAATAAAAACAAAAACAGCAAGCGAAGAAAATGAGAAAAGGTAACAGAGGGTGACAGTTGTCAAAATACGATATATATATGAAATTGCAGAGAATTAGTAAATAATATTGATATTGTTGGTCTAGGAGTCACTCCACAAACCACACAAACACCAATCTCAGTTAAACAGGGATGGTTTATCATATGCACACCCCAAGACTGATCAACCAGGGCAACAGCTCAAAGCTGTGCACAGGACATTTCTTAGGGCCAACTTATAAAGGCTAAAACCATAAACCATAATGAGCTTATAAGGCACTGGAAGTGCTGTCTGGTGATTGGCCCTGTCTCAAGCTGTTTTAGACATAACAGGACATATTGACTTTTAATTTGATAGCTCCTACATGTAGTTTATAGTTGTGAAATTTCTTAGGATTAACAAACCTCATACCATCAGAACATAACAGGGTATGTGGGTCAACAGGGTCAGCATGACTCTGCTCTGAGTCAAGTTATCTTTTTGTGTCAGTGACCAGAAGGCATATTACAACAATAGGAAATAGCTGTCTGGCTGGAACAAAATTGCTACAGCTATGCTAGGAGGACAGGCATCAACAGTACTGAAGAATTAAGTAATTAACCTTGAAAATATAAGATAAGAATTTGTGGACTTTTTAATAGAAAAAATATTAATGTTTGCTAGTAATTACATGAATATCAAAGAATAAGTTATTTGTCCAAAGGAACCCCATAAGCTTTAAAATATTGCTACAGTCCTAGGTATGAAGTTCAAGTAACAATTTGGAATTTTGATTTTTTTTTTAAAAACACAGAAGTAGTATAAGAATATGTTTCCATTTTAATCCCAGGTGAGGAGATGTGGGGCTGCTTCACAGAGGCTGACTATGATTTGCCTCATGCTCTAGCAGAGGTGTAATTTTTACCAGCTGCAGATACCTGTGATTGTGTGACATTTGGGATTCTAGAGGCTTTTCAGAGGGTATATAAATGCCAGCTCCCAAGTACTGTTATTGGTTGGTTGTTGGGGGTTGTTGTTGGTTGGTAGTTAGTTGGTGTTGATCATGGTTTGTTAAGTAGTCATGTACAAAGAAGAAACGACATCAAGAAGAAATTAGATACCCTTCTAGTGAAGATCAGACTTGCTCCAAGGAACTCGATGCCCTCATCAGCAGGAAGTAGTATAACAATGTCACCCTCTTTCTAACCCTTGACTTTATACAAGGGTCACTTTCCTTTCTGCTCTTTTTCTTTTTTTCTCTCCTATCTAGCATTAGGGGGTTAAAAGTATGGTAAAGGGTGGAAAAGAGAAGAACCCACAAAGTAGCCCAAGGCTGGCTACAGGGAAATATAGTAACATCTTAGCTCACACTGTTGATTCAGCAGTCTGGCAATTAGACGTGTTGTTAAGAGCCATTAATATGTCTATACTCTTTGGTCTTGTCATTTCTTCTTTCAAATGCTATCTCTATTAGGAATAAATATGTGCATGTGTATGTATGTATAAGAAATCAGATGCTTAATATTATTTAAATATTTAGAAGTATCCTAAATTTCTGATAACACTGAAAATGTTAACACTAAATGACTATTCAAGAGAATATTTTGAAGAAAGGAGAGTGAGGTAGTACGGCCATTTCTCCCGTCTTCTGTGTCTGTGTCCCTCGCAGAACTCCCAGCAGTGGCATGTTGGGCCAGAGTATCCCGAGGTTCACCACCTCTGGGGTCTGGGGAAGGATTTGCCATTTTCAGTGGTAAACAAGCGGCAGTTACTGGATATGATGACCATGTACTGGCTATGATGACCATGTACTGTCTGTGGTGACCGTGTACTGACTATGATGACCATGTACTAGCTATGATGACCGTGTACTGGCTGTGATGACCATGTGCTTTGGATCTGGATTTGCTCCTTTCTTCATAGTAAGACACCAGCTACTTAAATAAGGAGATTTAATTCATCCCTTTAACAGAATGAAGAAAGTTGAAGAGATATGATCTGAAAATTGGATTAAACTCTTGAACTCTTATACTAGAAAAAAATTGTAAATAAACTAATGATATAAATATTTTTAAAAAGAGAGAATATTTTACTGTCTTGAATAATAGTATAAAAACTATTACAGAACCAAGCAGGATGGTGCATGCCTTTAATCCCAGTGCTCCAGAGGCACAGGCAGGTGAATCTCTTTGAGTTCAAGGCCAGCTGGTCAAATAGATAGTTCTAGACTGGCATCATGAAACCATGCTTCAAAAACAAAAAGCAAAACAAAACTAATACAGTAATATGAAAAGTGCTAATGATAAATCTTTTTAAAGGATATAAAAATTGGACATGATAGATAGCACATGGCCTTAATCTAATCAGCACTCCAGAGGCAGAACAGATCTCATGAGTGTTAGGCCAAACAGGGGTGCATAGTGAGAACTGGTCTCAAAGAGACCTCGTGGCATAAGTCTTTGGTCTCAGCACTCAGGAAGCAGAGGCAGATGGATCTCTGGAGTTTGAGGGCAACCAGGAAGGACTACACAGAGAAACACCCGGGGGCAGGGGGGGTGGGGGGCGGTGGGGGTTGTGGTTTACAATATGTCAATAGAATCAAAATTATAATGGAATATTGTTTTATCTTTTCTCTACTTTTCAAATGCTATTCTATGTTTTATTAATCTAAAATAATTTAAGCTAATGTGTTGGGTAGATGTTATACTTAAAGGAATAAACTTGGGGAAATACTTTTTGGTTCTATTTAAAACTGTAGACTCAAACTAGATTATTTCCTTTTTTGGTTTTGTTTGATTTTTGTTTGTTTTGTTTTGCTTCCAAGACAGTGTAATCTGTAGATCAGGCTAGCCTTGAACTTCGAGACCTGCCTGCCTATGCCTCCTGCATGCTGGGAATAAGGATGTGGACCACTACACCCAGGCAGAGTGATTTTTGTATTCTGTTTAGAAAACTATTGTATGACACGGTTTAGGAACAATGTACTTATTTGTTCTTAATTCCATTCTTAGCCCAGTATAGATTTGCTTGTGACTGTGTGTTGCTGTGTTCTCTTATTAGTTGCTAGTACATGCCATGCCAGGTATTGCTTTCATTTCATCTTTCCATCACAGGAGGACCTAAGGGGCTTATTAATGGGTTCCTAGCATCATTGAGGAGACCATGGAGTGTCACTTAAAATTTTTAGTCTTGTAGCTCCGCACTTCAGAACCACATAGCAGCCCTACAGTTAAACAAGGTATCTGTGGTCACATAGTTCACCATTGCTGTTACTAGACCCACATCGAAAGAGATCTTAGTAAACTGAAAAGTGTTCCCACATTTTCTGATTTGGGGTATTAAGGGTTGGTGGCAGGTCACACTCCCTGAGAAGAGAGTCTACTGTATAGTGTCCTATGCTGTAAGTAAGACCAACTCCATGTTGCTTTGTCTTAGTGTTGGGAGCAGAATAAACAAGGCAAAAATTAACAGTTTTCATCAAATTTTACCCAAATTAGTCCAAATTAATAAATATGTTTTGGTTTGGTTTGGTTTGGTTTGGTTTGGTTTGGTTTGGTTTGGTTTGGTTTGGTTTGGTTTGGTTTTTCAAGACAGGGTTTCTCTGTGTAGCCCTGGCTGTCCTGGAACTCACTTTGTAGACCAGACTGGCCTCGAACTCAGAAATCCGCCTGCCTCTGCCTCCCGAGTGCTGGGATTAAAGGTGTGCACCACCACGCCCAGCAAATTAATAAATTTGTGTTTATGTGTCTTTATAAAATCATCAGCCCTCTGGAGTAATATGGGCAATTATGGTGCATATTGTTTACTGCTACTAAATATTTAAAGTATTGCTAAGTTTACATAACATCCCTAGAGTCTTATTTAAATTGTGGTAATGTTTGTGCAATTTGTTTTATAACTGTATTATTGTTGTCTTAATATTATTATAGTGCTGCATATATCTTGTTTGTTTATTAAAAATATTTGTTCATCTTGTTTTTTAAGATGAAAAGAGGCTTGATCAGTACACCTCCATCAGATATGCTTCCTACGACAGAAGGGGGGAAATCAAATGCCTGGCTTCGGCAAAAAAACGCTGGCATATATGTTCGTCCTCGGCTGTTTTCTCCCTATGTGGAAGAAGCAAAGGTAATGGAAGGTAGCAGATGAGTTTATTACCAACCACACGCACAGAGATTTAGTATTTACAAGTGACCCAGACATGTAGTAATAGGGAAAATGAAAGTAAAATCTAGTTTGTCACTTGTTTTCTTCAATGTTTAATTATCAAGGATGTTGTTAAAACTTAAGATGCATTTTACCTCCTGGCCTTGCAAATTGTTATAGCTGCACGACACAGCCGTGCCTTACAGTCTGCAGAGTGCGGATATGACTACAGGCTGCTTTGCTTATCGTCCTCATAAACTAAGAGACTCTTTGATAAACTGTGATCTCTTTGATTAACCTTCTAGAATAGCTGACTTTTGAGCTCTGTTTAGTTTTAGGGTAAGCATTTAAACAAAGTTTCGATCTTGTTAGTAAATAGCAGGCCTTGTGTGTACTATAATATACAAAACTCTCCAAGAAGAAAAGATAATGTGAGAACAAAATACTGCTTTATTAAATGTTAACGTGGAGTTTGAACAACTAATAATCTTTTAAATCACCAACAAGGTTCTGTTTTGTTTTGGTGGTGGTGATGGTTGTAAGAGTGATTCTCACTGGGTAGCCCTGGCTGACTCAAACTCACAGAGATCTGCTTACCTCTGCCTCCAAAGTTCTGGGATTAAAGGCGTGTACCACTACACCTATCACAGCCAACACAATCAATGCCCTTAACCACTGAGCCATTCAGCCACATATGCCTGCTGTCCATGTAAGCACTCGTGAGATATTGTCCATGTGAGCACACATGAGTGGAGAGTGGAAGACAGTTAACGCTCCTTCAGCTTTCACAGGGCTCCGGGGAAGGATGAGTGGTGGACAGTGTCAGCAGATTTAAGACAGTAGAACGGCCCAGTGGTCAGGTCTGGCCTTTCTGATAGATACTCATTCTTTCTTCTGCTTCAAGGCTAGACAGCCACACCAGGTGTGGCACTGGGCCAGAGCCTAAGATGAGCTCCTCCCCCCAATAAATGTGGACAAGATTGGGCCATTCTGCAGTATAATGAGAGATTCACTGGAATTTATTTAACAAAATTGGGCTTATTTATAGATCTGTTACGTTAAATAGCAATGATTTTATATGTTTTGTGTGTGTGTGTGTGTGTGTGTGTGTGTGTGTGTGTGTGTGTGTGTATGCACATGCATTTCCCCTTCTTTGAAGACAAGGTCTCACTGTCTAGTCCTATCTGTTCTGGAAATCACTATGTAGACCAGGCTAGTCCAGAACTCACAGAGCCTTGCCTGTCCCTGTGGCTAAAGTGCTAGGATTAAAGCTGTGCATCCAATGCCTGGCCTAATTTTTGTGTTTTTTATTTTGAGCATTTTTGTGTCATCTAATACTTAGCATATGTACACACTGTCTATGATTTGTGTATAGTTTATTTCTGACCAATTTATAGACCGACTTTTTAGAAGATGAATACGTTTCAGAATATGTTAAAAAAAAAAAAGAGAAGCACTCTCTGCTTTTACCACTAATTTTAAACTTCACGAGAAATGATAACTTCATGCTTTTTTTATATGATGATGATGATGATGATGATGATGATGATGATCTTGCGGCAAGTGTGATCTTTGCTGATCAGTTCCCCTCCAATGTTGCAGTCGGTGCTGGATGAGATGATGGTGGAGCAGACAGACCTGGTGCGACTGCGAATGGTACGCATGTCCAACGTCCCAGACACACTCTATATGGTCAGCAATGCCATGCCCCAGTGCTGCCACATGATCAGCCACCAGCAGATCAGCAGTAACCAGTCGAGCCCTCCATCAGTTGTAGCCAATGAGATCCCAGGTAAGGCAGTACCAGTTCTTTTGTTTTTACTGTTGCCGGTTGATCTTCCCACATTTCAGTGCCCTTTGTGCATCATTCCATTGCCAGATAGGCACTGTGGGGCAGAAGCATTCCTGTTACGAATGACTGGTTTAGAGGAATTCAGATTTTTTTCTGTCATATAAGAACCTTTCTGAGGCGGCATGATGGCATATGCCTGTCCTCCCAGAACCTAAGAGAGAAAGGCAAGAGCCTGAGCTACATAATGAGCCCGTCTCAAAAACAAAAACCTTCAGGAAGTGGCTGCTGTGTCCTTCTCTCCCAAATGCAATCCCTCTTAGCTCCTAGTATAACTATCATGTCCAAAGACAGCAATGACTAGTGGTCAGAAACTCAGGCCAGCCCTCCCCACTTGCCATTGCAGGTTTCAGAGTAAGTCTTAACCAACTATGGCGTTCAATAGTATACCGTTGGTTTCTGCTAACACAGCTACGCAAAGGTGAATCACATGGTGACAGCTTTTCATCACAGTCTCAGCTTTAATTTGAACTGTCGTCTTCCATAAGTTGCTTTCATATTTGGCTATTCTGTGTGCACCTATATGTACATTGGGTAACAGTGTGAGGAGAGAGGTTTTTTTAGACTATTGTACAGTTTGAAGGTTTGATATAGTCATGTTTGGTTTTCTTTTTCTTTCTCCTTTTCTCCTCCCTCACCTGCTCTCTCTCTAAGTGAGATAGGGTCTCGTTGTGTAACCTAGGCTGGCCTTGTACTCCACCTGTGTCTGTCTCCCAAGTATTAGGATTAAAGGCTATGCTGTTATGCTCAGCCTATAGTGTTTTCTTTTAAGCCACTTACTGCAGATGCATATTAGCATAACTTCATCTTAGAATTTAACCTCAAAGTTCCAAAAACATTCACAGTATGATAGGAAATTTTAACATGTCTGTCATTTAGGTGATGAGATGTGGCCCTACTAAGGTTCTTTTTCTGTTCTTCCCCAACATACTAAGAAAAGTCTATGCAGCTTATTGGCAAAGACTGTTTAACTGTGCCACTTATGTATATGACTTTGGACTGAATATTAGTCTCCTCATTGTGGAATGCAATAATGCCCCTTCTAGAGTCATTGTGCAGATTTAATGAAGTGCCACGACTCTGTTCTAAGAAGTCTGCCTGGTTCAGAGTAAGTACTCAGGAGACTGTAGGCTCCATGCTAGCAATTGTGCCAGGAATCTATATGCTTCAACTTCTGTGTCCTTAGCTCAGGCTCCTAAGCATTTCTTAGGCCTTTCTTCTCTCATTCTAGTTTCTGCGTTGTGGCCATATAACCTCACTAGTAACTACTCAGTGCTCAGACAACCATGTATATCAGTACCCAATAAAACTACACTCAGGGTACCTCTAAGACTTTTGCTTTCTTCTGTTTTCTTGGTTAGGGTTATTATTAACTGTCATGAAACATCATAAACAAAAGCATGTAGGGAAGGAAAGGGTTTATTTGGCTTACATTTCCACATTGTAGTCCATCATTGAAAGAAGTCAGGACAGAAACTCAAATGGAGCAGGAACACAAGGCAGGAGCTCACGTAGGGGCTACAGAGAAGTGCTACTTACTGGCTTGCTCCTCATGGCTTGCTCAGTATGCTTTCTTATAGAACACATGACTTCCAATCCTGGGATGGCTTTACCCACAGTGGGCTGGGCCCTCCCACATATATCACTAATTAAGAAGATGCTCTACAGACTGACCTACTGAAAATAATTGGAGACATATTGACCCAAACTTACAGAGGGATTGGCTCAATTGAGGCTCCCTTGTATCAAGCTGACAAAAAAACCAGCCAGTGCATTTGTGTTAGTTAGTTTCAGAGTGACTGTCAGGGAGTCACAGCTCTGATCCTATTATCCCCATAAACACAACTACAGGCTATACACAGAATGTATTTCATTGTTTATCTGTCATCTGTCAATACACTTCTAGTTTGTACCATTGAGCACTGGATTCTACTGTCAAGCCAGCTGTTTGTGTCATGGTATCTCTCACTTGCATATGTTATATGCACCTGTCTTCTGTTCAGAAAGCCTCCCCTGCTTCCTTTGCCTGCCTACGTCTTAAGGACCTTTCCCCTGGCCTCAGCCCAGCCTGGCTCAGTTTCCTGCCCTCTGTTTGCTTACTGAGTTTACAGTGACTAAAATGAGAAGTTTTTGAGAACAGGGTTCACAGCCTTTTGTTTTTTAACCCTAATTGCCCAAGTATAATCCCTGGTGTTTGCAGTTGTTTTGTTTGTGGTGTGAAAGAAAACTAGGCTAGCACCGCCTCACTGGGCTGCACCCAGCCCTTACGGTGAGTATATTTGGAAGACATGGAATCTTCCACCTTCCGAGGAGAGTAGGTGCAAGTCAAGTGGCGGGGTTTGCTTTGGGTTTTTGCTTCTTTTGGTTAGGGTCTCTCTGTGTAGCCCTGGCTGTCCTGGAACTCACTATGTAGAACAAGCTGGCCTTGAACTTCGAGATCCACCTGCCTCTGCCCCCTGAGTGGGACTTACCAGTACAGTTTTATTTGTGCTGTGGCTGAAAATGATAAATTTAGGAGCTATTTAGTATATAATCAAGAGCTTTTGGTGCCCAGAGAAATTTTAAAACCTTGGAAAATAATTGGAGACACATAAATTGAATATTTCCAGGGAATTAAAATACCATCTTTAAAAACTGTGTGAGAAGATTCTGCTCTAGCATCTGTTTCTTTTTGTGCTTGCTGAGCAGTCTTGCATAGCTCAGGAGTTGTCCTGTCTTTCTCCTCCTAGTTCCTCGTCTCTTCATTATGAAGGATATGGTGAGGCGCCTGCAGGAACTGCGACACACAGAACAGGTGCAGAGAGCCTATGCACTGAACTGTGGGGAAGGTGCCACCGTCAGCTATGAAATCCAGATCCGAGTGCTCAGAGAGTTTGGTCTTGCAGACGCCGCTGCAGAGCTCCTACAGGTAGGACACAATACTGAGGTGGGGAAAGGGAGCCTGGAATATCAGTCAGGTCACCTGAGGAGCCTTCAGCTGCTGCTCTGTCTTCCTACTTGTTCTTTTGCTATCGCTGGTGTCTTTAATAGCCTGCAGATTTTTCCTGATGAGAGACTTGATAGAGCAGCCTGGGCACAGAGTTGGCCCTGCTGTTTCTCATCTATTAAGTGGATGAAGTCACCCTCGCTGAACATGTCTTTTCTCATGTGAAGTGAAGACAGGACATTCTGTAAAGCAGCTGTGTGTATGGAGTGTAGCAAACATCTGTCAGGGAACTACTGCAGACTTGTATCTCAGGAGAGATGAGAGGGGGGTAGAAAAGGCCAGCCAGGCCGCACTGCTCACTCATGCTGGTCCCTGCATTCCCACTTTGGCTCCTGTTACACACACTGGTCATCCAGGGCTCTTGCTTCTTTTCTTTTTCTCTCAGGAGTTGTTTTCAAACACAGCCAGAGTCTTTTTTTTTTTTTTTTTTTTTCTTTTAAACTAGCTAGAAAACACAAACCTTCATTTGCGGTAATTGGATACAAAGAAAACAGTAACATTGATTTTATAATTAAAGTAGGACTTATAAAATAGTCTAATAAAAATATCTAAATAACTTTAAATAGATTTTTTTTCCCCCTTGTTCCGGTCAACCCTGCTCGCTCCGCTCGGCCCTGCTCACTCCCACCGGCTCTGCTCACTCCGGCCAGCCCCACTCACTCCAGGCCACCCCCGTACGGCCCCCGCTTGTTCCAGCCGGCCCGCTCGCTCGCTCGCTCGCTCGCTCCTGTCGGCCCCGCTCGCTCCGATCGATCGGCTCCACTTGCTCCGGTTGGCCCCTCGTTCCGGCGTCCCCATTTGGCCCCACTCCTCCGGCCCACTCGCTCTGGCCGTCCCTGCTTGCTCCAGCCGTCCCCGTTCAGCTCCGCTCGCTCCGGACAGCCTCGCTTGCTCCGGTTGGTCTCTCCAGTCCAAGGATTCATTTCTTATTATTCTTCATAAGTACACTGTAGCTGACATCAGACGCACCAGAGGAGGGTATCAGCTCTTGTTGCGGGTGGTTGTAAGCCACCATGTGGTTGCTGGGATTTGAACTCATCACCTTCGGAAGAGCAGTCAGGTGCTCTAACCCGCTGAGCCCTCTTTAAATAGATTTTAATTTCATCTCACCAACTGATGCAATTGTTTTTACCTCACTTTCAAATACCCTTAGCCTACTTGCAACTGGTTAGTGTGGTGCGTCGCTCTTTGGCAAGGCAGCAAATGATTCAGGCCTTACTTTACTGTTGTTTCCATCAGTAAAGCTACACAGTAATATTTTACTTTTTTAATATAATTTTTTATTTTTTTGAGATTATAATATAATCTCATTATTTCCCTCTTCCCTTTTTTCCCCTCCTCATCCCTCCCATGGACCCCCCTTCTCCTTGTCTCTTTCAAATTCATGGCCTCTTTTTCTTTAATTATTGGTGTGTGTGTGTGTGTGTGTGTGTGTGTGTGTGTGTGTGTGTGTGTGTTTTCCTAGCTTTTTAAATATAACCTGCTCAGTCTATATAGTGTTGCATGCATATATGCTTCCAGGACTGACCATTTGGTATTGGATAACCAATTGGTGCGCTCTTCCCTGGGGAAGACTGTTTGTCTTACTGTCAGCACTCCTTAGTTGCCTGTTTGTGGCTATGGCCTTCTGATGTTCCCCTTCAGTGTTAACCTGTCTGTCTGTCTGTCTGTCTGTCTGTCTGTCTGTCTGTCTGTCTGCATCATCCTTCTCAGGGTCATTTCTTTTCCCTTTGCCATCTTAAGTTGTATTTTCTGTCTGGGTGTGGGATCACATGCTTTCAGTTCTAGCAGGCAGATCTCTGAGCTGAAGGCCAGTCCAGCCTACATTGGGAGTTCCGGGCTAGTGAGAACTATATAGTGAGACCCTGTCTTTACAAAAAAAAAAAACAAAAAAACTCCAGCACTTGGAAAGAAGAGGCAGGTGGATTTCTAAGTTCAAGTCCAGTCTGGTCTACAGAGTAAGTTTCACAACAGACATGACTACACAGAGAAACCCTGTCTCAAAAAAACAAAAACAAAACTCTAAAAAAAACAGTATCTTAGTTTTATAAATTGTATAGAAACATTCTACATTTATCATTATCTCAATGAAAGTTACTAATGCATAATGTGTAAGGATGGTGTATAGTTACTTCAGATAGATACAAAGATTTTGTATTAGAATCTTTCTAGAAAGATCCTTCCCTTGTCAATGTTTCATTTCTTTGGCAATGGCATATTTGAATTACATTTTACTACTGGAGTTTGGCTTTGTCCCATGGTCTTGCTAACAGTGCCTGAGCTGTTTGTCAGAATATTAGTGGAGCAGCTTTGTCTGTGCTGTCTCCTGCACTCTTGTCTTTTGGTACTGCTGTCCCTTGGTACCTGACTTAATTCTCTCAACCTGTACATTTCCATTTTTTAAATCCAATAATGGTACAAATGTAAAACCAGATAAAATGGCACACACATGTGATCCCAGCACTTGGAATGCTGACACTGGAAGCTTAGAAGGTTGAGGCCAGCCTCTACTACATAGTGAGTTAGAGACCAGCCTGTGCTATCAGGGGACAAAGAAAAGGTAACAAAGCTAGGCATGGTGCACATATCTGTAATCCTAGGACTTGGAGGTTGAAGCAGGCAAGTCAAAAGCTCATCAAGGTCTCCCTCAGTGATGAGGTCAAGGGCAGCCTAGGCTAACATGCTAACTTTGACATTTTTATAATCTTTCTTAGAATCCTCACAAGTTCTTTCCTGATGAACGGTTTGGGGATGAAAGTCCGCTCTTGACAATGAGGCAGCCTGGGAGATGTCGTGTCAACAGCACCCCTACTGCAGAAACCATGTTTACAGACCTGGACTCTTTTGTGGCCTTCCATCCACCTTTACCCCCTCCGCCCCCTCCATACCACCCTCCAGCTACTCCAATCCATAACCAGCTCAAGGCAGGCTGGAAACAAAGGCCTCCCAGTCACCACCCTTCCCGTTCACTTTCTTACCCCTGTAATCATTCACTGTTTCACTCCAGAACAGCTCCTAAACCTGGCCCTCCCCCAGTCTATTTGCCAGGTGTTAAAGTAGCACCTCCCGACTGTACCAACACCACAGGCCTGGGGAGACAGACGGTTGCTGCTGCTGCTGCAGCTGCTGCTGCCTCAGCAGCAATAATATCTGAGAAGCAAGTGGTAAGTCTACACGTAGGTAACCTTCTCACAGACACAGGTATAGGGCCTTGGGAGCTGTTCTCTCAGCTCCAGGGATCCTGATGGGGCTTGCAACACCCAGAAGTGTCATCGACTAGCTGGAAGCTTCTCTTCAGGGGATTGAAAAAAAGAGGAGGGCAGGCATAGATAGAAGAGACTTGAGGTAAGATGGCAGCAAGCAGTGTCCTGCTGCACCCTGCCAGCTGGATGTGATTGAGCTGTGCACACACCAGTGTCCTGATCTTCCATTGCAAGCATGTATGTAGACTCCTCTGTTCTTTTCTCCTAAGTACTATGGCCACTAGTATCAGGGTGTGTGGCAAAGACTCCCCTTTGAGAAAACCAGCAGAAATAAATCCTTATTCGTGTCTCCACCTCCAGCCCGATCATTTGTCAGACCTTCATTTTGACTTGACTTTGATTGCTAGGGCAAATAGGTGGTAATTTAGAGAGGGTTTTCATCTGATTTTTTGAGCTTCTAGAGGTTGAACTTCTAATTCTTCATAATCTGTCATATGATATCAGCAGCATTCAATGGAGAAAAATAAATGTGTACCTGTTCATGGAAACATCCTTAATGTAGACCTCATTGGAAGTGATGAACTAGTCTACACCTTTGGCCATTATTATCCCCTTTTGGTCCTTCCGCCCCCAACCCCCAACCCCACCCCCCACCCCACCCCCCACTCTCTGATGGCCTAGCCTTACAGTTTATAAGTCCTATTTTATATTTTAAGTACAATTCTCTTTAAAGGGTATTTATTAATATATTCACTGATACAATCCTGACTATAGTGAAAAATATAAATAACCTGAATTTCTAATAATAGAGTTAGGTATGGTGGCACACACTTGTAATCCTAGCACTGAGAGAGTCTGAAGTAGAAAGATGGGTTCAACTTAGACACTTAGAAAATTAAAATTAAAAAAAGCTGGTCATAGTGGTACATCTGTAATAATCTCTATGCACAAGAACCAAAGAATGACGAGTGCTGCAAATTTCAGGCCAGCTAGGGCCACCCTCTCTCAAAGAACCAAACCTAGAATGTTGGAGATAGCTTTGTGTTCAAAGTTTTCTTGTTCGATCAAGAAGACCCAAGTTTGGGTTTTTTTTGTTTTTTTGTTGTTGTTGTTTTTTTCCCCTTGTTCTGGTCAACCCCGCTCGCTCTGCTCGACCCCGGCCGTCTCTGTTCTGCTCCGCTCGCTCCGGACAGCCTCGCTTGCTCCGGTTGGTTTCTCCGGTCCAAGGATTCATTTCTTATTATTCTTCATAAGTACGCTGTAGCTGACTTCAGATGCACCAGAGGAGGGCGTCAGATCTTGTTACGGGTGGTTGTAAGCCACCGTGTGGTTTGAACTCATCACCTTCGGAAGAGCAGTCGGGTGCTCTAACCCGCTGAGCCATCTCACCAGCCCTTGTTTGTTTTTTAATTATTAATATTTTGGTGTGAATGATTGTGTTGTATGACTATATAGTCTGTGTACCACATGCATACCTGGTGCCCATGAAAGTTAGAAGAAGTTATTGGATCCCCTAGAACTGTAATTACAGATAGTTGTGAGCCACCATGTGGGTGCTTGGAATTGAAAGCAGGTCCTTTGGAAGAGAAGACAGTACTCTTAATTACTGAGCTATCTCTCTAGCCCCACACCTAAATTTAGATCTAAAATTAGAACCTACCTAAAAGCAAGGAAGGTGTGGCAGGCCACTTGGAATTCCAGCATCAGAAAGTTGAAAGGGATTCCCCAGGCTAAGATGGCTAGCCAGATTAACCATTATCAATGAGTTCTAGGTTTGAGTAAGAATTAATCCCATCACTTGGAAGGCAGAGGCACAGATCTTTGCGAGTTCAGGGCCAGCCTGATCTATGTGAATTCCAGGACAACCAGGATACATAGAGAAGCCTGCAGAGGAAGGTGGGGTAGAGGAGAAAAAAGAGACATGGTGTGCAGGGGAAGGGGTAGTAGGCAAATGATTAAATTACATCTCAACAATACAGTAGAATGTTACATGGTGATTTCAAATAATCTCAAAGGAAGTTGAGTGATAGAACTGTGTGCACTAAATTTTGTATATAATACAGATTCATAGATACAAAGCTGAAGAGCTACATAATGCTAACAGCAATAACCTCTTTAGGAAAGTGTAGTGGTTTGTATTATTTTATATGTATAATCGTACTTTTAGGATTCCTAAATACAATGATATACTTTGTAATCTTGAAAGGATTTGAAAGAAATGTATGGATCTTTTTTCTTTTTGATCATGCCCCTTTGTCTCTGTCTCAGTGTCCACAGCCTGTGCTGAATGACCTGATGCCAGATATCGCCATGGGGGTGTCTACACTGTCACTCAAGGACAGGAGGCTCCCAGAGCTTGCTGCAGACACGGAATTATGCCAGACAGTTTCTGAAGCAGGAACGGGACCTCCCCAGCATCTGTCATGTGTTCCACAGAGACATACACACACGTCTCGGAAAAAACCCACACTAGAGCAGAAAGCAGACGGTAGAGAAAATCCGCAGGAATACCCAGATCTCTATGACTTCTCAAATGCTGCTTGTAGACCTTCCACTCCTGCTCCTGGCAGACGCTCCCCTTCCCCTGCTCATGGTAGATACTTTGGTCCAGACTTGTACAGCCACAATAAGGCATCACCAAATGGCTTAAAGTCAGCTTACCTACCTGGTCAGACTTCTCCTAAAAAGCAGGAAGATACTAGGAGAGAATATCCACTTTCTCCTGATGGGCATCTCCACAAGCAGAAGAGTGAGCCAATACGTCTGGACGTTGTTGAACAGCCTCCCCAGAGGTCAGACTTTCCTCCCGCAGCCTCAGAAAATGCTAGTAATGGTCCAGCCCATGTCAGGGCACGGACTGCAGTAGAAACTGACTTGACTTTTGGGCTGACACCTAACAGACCTCCTTCCCATTCTGCATGTAGCTCTGAAGTTCTCGAAGAGCGATCCAGTAGACGACTGACAGACGGCGAAGCCCTGGGCCATGGAGCTCAGAGAAATGCAGATTTGGAAAGGGATGGGTCCATTAGCAGAGGACGGAGGTCGCCAAGCAAGCCAGACTTCCTCTACAAAAAGTCTGCCCTCTGAAGGAGTTTCCAAGTGTGTGCCTGAGATGTGAAACATCCTGTCTTATGATGTAACCCAACAACTTACTGACCGGTTTATCGACGCCAGCTCAGTGTCACATTTTATTCTAGCTTTTGGTGTATATGTGTTTATTATACATGGCATGCTAAGAGGGTTGTTTTGAATGCTGCATCTGTCTTTTGTGTTTAACAGTTGTGTGGGAACATCTTAGAGAGCAAGCAAACTGGCACTGTCTCTCCTTTACAGATGACTAACGTTTTGCACTTGTACATTTTATTTGTATTGATTTGATAACAGTGTGTTAAACTTTATTGCTACATTTAAAGGACTGTATTTTCATACTTTTTGCATTTTACCTATCATCTACCAGTTTCCATGTGCATTGGGTTGCACACTAAGATGTATTTTCTTACAAAATAGTTGTGTTTATTTTTTAATTATAGAAATTCCAAAGAACAGCACATCAAACGCTCCTCTCTTTTTTGGTGATCGTTTCAGTTCAGAACTCTTCATGCTCATTCTCCATAAATCTGATGTCGTTCTTTTTTGTAAGTCTTGAAAGCCAGTCTTCAGTCCCCACAGCACAAGTCCGGGTCTCAGTGTTCTTAGATTCAGTGAAGAACAGGAAGGAGGTGTCCAGTGTGTGTGTGGCTGCTGTGTATTTAGTGTGGGTTTTGTTGGGACCCCTGTAGATTCTGGAGTAGTTAGTCACTCACAGGGTCGAAGGAAACTAGACTTTAGTGTTAGAAACAGTAGAGCTGGGCTTGGTGTGAACGCATGGCTGGAATCCCAGCTGTGGGCATTGGAGACAGCTGATTAGAAAGAGGTTCAGGGTCATCTTAGGCTATGTAGTAAATTCAAGACTAGGCTGGGTATGTGAGCCCTGCCTCAAAAAACAAAATGAAACAAAAAACAGTACCAGAGATGGTGATGTCACACGTGTACAGGGCATACTGATGGGGTGCCTGGCTCTGCATGTGAGTCACCACACTGGGGGAAATGACTGTCTTTAGTTGTCTTGCATTATGTGGCAAAAACAAAAGGGCTCCAGTCTTCTATCTTGTCATTTGGTATTTGTAGTCATACGTTTTTCTTAATATTGTCTAGTATGTCTGGATTTTGGTGTCTTCTACAAAGTTGTATAATGCATAGTGCTTTAACCACCAAAAAATGATTTTGTTTTCAGTAAAACACTACATGTCCTACTTGAACTCCACTGGAGATGCTGGCTTGGTGTGTACTGAATCACTGAGCACGTGGATTCATTCATGATCCCTTCCCTTGGAAGGGCAGTGTGTGAGCTAAGGACTGTTTTTGTTTGGTTGTTTTTTCTTACTTTGCAATGTAAATATATTAGTATTTAAGTTTTTAAATCACTTCAGCACCATTTGAACATTCATTTTTGTATTTTTATAAACACATAGCCGTAGCACCTAGAAGAGACGAGACTTCCTGAGCATTCTGTATGGAAAAGATGCTTGGGAATCTCTTCTCTATATGTATGCATATAACTAGGAATCACTTACACTCACTCTAAAACTATGCAGGCTAGGGAGCCTTCACAGCTACCGGAAAAGTGAATTGCACGCACTTTGAAGTAAATAGATTTCTATTGGGTATCAGCAATTCTGATTTCTCCTGAAACTGTAGTTTCTCTTATGATCTTTTCCTATATTACCCTGTGGATATACACTCAGGAATGATCTGA
Organism: Mus minutoides; assembly: GCA_902729485.2. Classification (NCBI taxonomy): domain Eukaryota; kingdom Metazoa; phylum Chordata; class Mammalia; order Rodentia; family Muridae; genus Mus; species Mus minutoides. Next base: position 121,058 of record LR750834.1, read on the forward strand.
CATCTAACCCATCCTAACAGTAGGTAATCTCATGGATGGGAACATGCCCATCTCTGTATTCCCGCAATCGCTGCCACTGGTTCTGATGCCTGACTAGTTAGCTCATGAGTCCAGGGAATGTGGCTGACCCTGGTAATGTGCAGCCTAAGCTTGCAGGCTTGAACAGGGCAGGTAGATATCTGCTGTAAGGTGGGCTCACATAACCTTTCAGGCTCTTGGGGGTTTTTTTTGTTTGGTTGGTTTTTTCTTAAGATAGAAAACCACAGGGCTCTGCCCATCTTTAAAAGTAGTATCTTTTGAAGCACAGTCTCAGGTTGCAGAAGCAAAACCAATTCCATCCTGTTCCTGCCTGTTTCTGGGACCTAATTGTTTGATATGGTTTGAGATTGTTCCAGATTGGACTGTACTGTGCTAGTGCTGCAGAGAAGCAAGTACATCAACGTTTTCTCACCTTTGATAGGTTTTGGTTTTTAACATTTTAGAACCATTGATCACACACTTTTTATTTTTTCTGAAAATTCATTAAATGTACTCTCTGATCCAAATGATGTAATTATAAAAGTAAATGGACACTGTTCCTAGTCTTATTTAATTTCTAAGGTCAGTCTTTGGTGTCTTAGTAGGTTACCTGGCCGAACTGTGTGAGTAGAAATCTTGCTTTAATCTATGGGATTGTGGATTGGTGTGACTTGCAGGTGTGGTGTTGTGTGTGATAGGATAGGTGTTCATGGGAAGCTAGACTACGTGCCTCTGGCTGTGAACCATCTATGAAGTTTCTTTATGCTGTACTTACAAATGTGAAGTGTGAATAGGATTGGTCTCAGAAAAGAAGGTATTTATGCATAATATAAACCTTAGGCCACAGGAACTGGCATTTTTCTTAGTGTAGAAATTTAATAAGAACCAAATCACAAAAATCTCAGCTCTCCTTTTGAGGCCAGGGACAATCAGGCCATTTGGACAATCACCATTCCAGTCCCACTGAGTGTTGAGGCTGGAGAATCACCACTTAGGTTCTCAAGACGCTGTTGATTCTTTTCTGTATTTTTGTTTTAGTTTTGTGATTTTAAAAAAATAACTTACATTTAAAGTTGCCTGTGGCTCATAAGGAGGAAAAACTAAAACCATTCAAAACATAGATCATTAAATTTCCATGCACCGTCTCCCTTTTACACTCCTCCATTGACTTTGTTCTTTAGTGCAGTCCCTAGGCCCGGGTTGGCCTAGCGTTTCAGTAACCTGTTGGGCTTTTAGGGCTTATAGTGTTAAATATATGTCTCCTGTACCTCTTCTATAACTCAACCTAATTCCTGATTTTGCTTCCTCGTTGGCTGTTCTGTTTGGTTGCAGGTTTTTGGTAACATTTGTCATCCTTTATTGCATTTTCTTTCATTGCTTGTTGAAGTTGATAGCAATGGGTACAACTTGTACATTTGAATGAAACTGATTCTCCAGAGTGTAATGAGAACTAATGAATGCCATGTGGCGCCAGCTGGGCCGAAGCCTGCCTTGGGTGCATTCTCTAATGTTGAAGGATCAACACTCCCTGTGTCTACAACAAAGAGATATGTGTTCATAAAACTGAACTTGACTTATAAGGGAAAAATGCTTTTCATAAAATTTGCTTAAGACCATTGTTTTGCAGTGATAAGGCATTTCCGAGTTTCTTAGGGCTGAGCTAAGCTCTTTGTAGTCAAGACTATTAATGCCGCAGTGATGGGTGCTATCCCGGGTTCTGCAGCGGTTCACAAAGTCTACCACGTAGTTACTTTCAAGCCTCATTCAGATCATCTTGCGAAGAGCTCTTCTACACGCCCTGCAGGTGTTCTACTACCCTCTGTCAACGCTGCTTTGAACAGTGCTCTGTAAAGTGCGAGTTCTTTTGTCCCAACAGATATACTAGCTGTCATGTGGTTATTATCTGGGCAAGTCTTTTGATTTTGTTTTCCTTAAAAAGTATATTCATGACCAATCTTCTGTATTCAGAATATTATAATGCTGCGGCCATTTTTATAGAACGACTGCAAGTTTGTGTCCTGGAAATAACTTCTCCTCGTGTGTTCATGTGAGCTCTGAGATGAGGTGTGTTCTGGAAGAGTCCTTGGGTATGCCTGCACATGTCTGAGTAGACGCTAGGGAATTCTGCTCTTAGATGAGACAATTGAAAACCCTGAGGTTCCTGAGCTCCCTTGCCGTCCATGTATGTGCCACGTCTGGCCTCCGCCACTGCGTTTCTTGTGGTTGTGCTGTTAATGGTAAAGTCAAAGTGCCTTCAATGCTAAAGGCTCAGAAATCTTTCTTAAACTGATTTCATGTCCTATGCAAGTGTTTTTACAACCTGCATAACCAGTACTTTGTAAAACTTGTTTACGCTTCAATTGTACATAGTGTTTTTTAAAGAAATATATAGTATTTTTATTTAGGTACCTCCAAACTTGAATTCGTCTGTGTGAAACATTGTAAACGATACATTTCTCTTTTGAGTACCATCACAGTTGTACAGAGGTTTTCACTGGTTCTATTTTTCTACTGTTACTGATAAGCATGTAACACTGACTTTATCCTACATAGAGTTGGCATTTCAAATAAACAGCTTGTATAGAACCGCTGAGTCGGACATAGTCTGTTCTAGCTTACAGCATTTGGTCTCCATCTACAGGTGTGGTTGTACCCCTTAAGGATAGAATCTGGAGTTTTTCTAGATTTTCTGTCTCGTGTTTTCAGTTATCCAGAAACATTTTGATGATGGTGGTAATGGTTTCCTTGAAAACTATCCATTCTGGTCCAAGATTGTTTATTTCACCCAGGACATTTTTGAGAGATTTCATTGTATAAATTGAAGCAGTGGTCTCCATAGGAAGTTCAGCCGTTTACCAGGCACCTGGAGTACCTTGTGGTCAATCAGTCGGACCGAAGAAAAGATACTGTTAAAAGGGATGCTTGGGTGGGAAGACTTGGCAAGATGAAGAGAGAAGCTAAGGAGGGCTGTGGAGGGCAAAGCCTGAGGTGGCACGCATGAGGACAAGCTAGTGGACCATCTATGTTGCCTTGGCTTCTTGTGGGCGGCTCCCTGGTCTTTGCTCCCCAAGATGCTTCTGGGCAGCCCTTTGGGGGGCCGAATTCCTTCTCACATACATTTCTGATGGGTTTCCTTCTGCAGCTCTAAATCTGATACACCTCCTTCTGAATCTTGGTATCTCCTTTTCCCCAGTTCCTAGCCCAAGAAAATCTAAAGGTCCCCACCCCATTCCCCTCTGCCCAGCCATTGACTGTAGGGCAATTCTTTATTATCAATCAAAGCCAGCTGGGGGCAGCCTTCCTTTAGCCTATGTGTGGGACACTGCAAACAGGTTTGTTGGGTAACACAATTAACAAGAGAACACCAACTATTACAGTTGGTAGGCAAGACAAGGAGGGTCTGAACTAGAGGGAAATGACCTGAATATTAGTCATATTAGTTTGGCCAAGAGTTCTAAGGAGTACCTAACTGACAAGTGTATTTAGGTAGAAAGGGAGAGTGGTCTATATGTACTTCATGACTGAGGGGAATATTGGAAGATGGAAGTGAAGACCCAGAAGACCCTACCTTCCTAGGTCTTTCAGAGGGGACTCCCTGACCCAGGCCTCCCACAACAGGAAGGAAAACCGCAGTGTGGCACAGCCAGCCAAGGCAGCTACAGGGACAGCTTCAGGATAAAAGTGCCACACACGCTTAATGTGGACTAGAGAAAGTGACAGATAAAATAAGGTGTACATGACAATTCTCAAGCGTGCTTACAGGGCCTGCCCCTGAGAAGGCTAATGGAGTCAGGGGACTTAGAATTGTAGTCTTTCTGTCTCTTGCTTAAGGGTCTTTCTTGGTAGCCCTGGCTGGCCCCAAACTCAAGAGCTGCCTGCTTCTGCCTTCTGAGTGCTGAGGTATCTCTATTCCCTGCTTGCTACTTTTGCATTGTACCATTTTATACTGGTTCTTTTTTAATGGGGCTCAGAGTTGGGCCTTGGGTATCCTAAGCACATACTCCACTACCAAGGGAAAGCCATCAACCCCTGTTCTCACTTATTTGTGGTGAGCACACATGCCACATAGAGCTTGTGGGGGTTGAGGACAACTTAGAGGAGTCAGTTCTCTCCTTCCACCTGGGACCCAAACTCAGGGTGTCAGACTCCACCCACTCACCAGCCATGGCTGAATTCTCACATGACCTATATTAACTCTTCAAATTAAAGGAAAAAGACTAAATATTATTTCCTCACTTCTCAAAACCTTTTCACTTGTTTGTTTCAAGAGTCACATGATGCCCAGAAGACAGCATTCCACATCACTCCTCCCCAACCTCCATGCCGATTCTTTGCCTCTCCTTCCTTTGCCTAACCCTTCAAAGGGGCACTGTAGATGTCTTCTTCATTTAGGGCTGACCAGTCAAGGGTCACAAGTTCTCAGCAATCTGAGCAGTTACAGGTCTCTTAAGTAACCGACTGCAGCATTCATGTCTGACCAGAAACCTCGTATTTACAAGGCCATTTGCCAGGTACAGTGTGACCATCTGCTGTCCTTGTCAGGTTGCCTGGTGCACCACTAGCCCATAGTTTCCAGAATGCCACCCCCTACTACAAATACAGAACCAAGTGATTTGAAACTTGGTAATTTCTAGGACCTGGGTCCCTTTCCTTAGCCATCCTATCCAGATTGCTAGCTACTTGCTGCATTCCTGGCTATACCCAAGGGCACCTTTCCTGGCTCGGAGGATGCCTTCATCAAAGTTTTAACTACAGAACATCTCAAGGATAAGAAGAGAACACTTCCTTCACCTGACTGTGGGCAGTATCACTCTCCCCATCTCTCTCTGACCGCATCAGCTACTGAAATTGGACCTAGGCTGGTAGCCCTGAACCTCCTTGTCCATCACTCAACAGTGACAGGCTACCAGCTTGTGAGTACTCATTTTTGGGTAGGTCTCGGGATTTGAACTCAGGACACACTTGGCAGCAAACTCTCTTAACCCTGCTGAGCCAATTCCCCAAGAGCCAGGACCCATTTTATAGAGTAGCAGGCACAAAATGAACTGCTTCCAATTCTGAACCAGAACCTGGAGTAGGAAAGCTGTGGGCAGACACACCACCAGCTTTGTAGATTTAGGTAGAACCAGAATGAGTTAAAAACAAACAGAACCAAGAACAATCAGAAAAGCAACTATTTTGAATAGGTTTAATTTGGATTTTACAGAAACCTGATTGAAGTATATTAATAATTTCTACAAAAATGTACAATGTAACTAGTATCACATTTTCTTCTGCATAAAACATGCATTAATATCAACTGCCACATGTTGGCCCAAACCATCTCTACGAGAATAGTCAGTAAGAAAACTAGTTGTGAACAAGTACAAAAAGAGGTTTTCTGGTTAAGTAGGGAACCTTTCTTAGGCAAGCCCTTCAACATAGGCTGTATTTTTGCTGCTCACCGACACTGCTGCTAATAAGCCTTGGTTCTGACCTATCAAGGGCAGACAGGAACTTTTTGGTAATTAATTCTGACGTCTGGGAAAATAGAAATTTTGATGACATGCTGGTACATGGAAAGTGCAACTCTCAAATTCAAAATATCCTCAGATTTGGAAGATCCTTAGGCTGTAGGCACCTGGGGGTTTTGCCTGAGCCCTATCTAGGCCAGCTCAGTGCACACAGGCTTTGCCTGCAGCGGGAAGAACCTTGGAGCTCCACATAGCAGTCTTCCCAGGATCTGTCGCTAGAAGGCTGCAAGCTGTATACAGTACCGGAGCAATGCCATTTCCTGAGGCTTTATTTGTAGGCTACTTCATTGTGTCCAGGAACTGGAGTATTCATGCATACAACTGCTGCTCACACAAAAATATCCCCATCAACATGTGGCCTAAAATGTTTTTAATGTACCTCACAGTGTGCTAGGGAAGGCCTTGTTCCTCTGGAGGGTGCAACTTAGGTCTTTGTGGATCAAAAAATGTTTTCCACATAGACGGAGGGAGCTTAAAAAGACTTCACACCATCTGAAAGACTTCCCTCCAACACAGGACTTTATACAACAATCCATGAAGACCTTCAGAGCTGTCAGGAGGGAGTGGCTATGCGCACCTTTACATACAAAGACTCAACATGTATAGCTGAGGCTTTGGCTGGAATCCTCCATCTCTCTTGTAGGGCTATCACTGCCCCACTTACTATAACTATGGTCAGTCAGTATCCTTGCCTTCAGCAGATTCAAGGGAAAAATTAACTTATTCAGGTTCCAATAACACTTTCCTAACAGAACAGTATTAAAATAGGTCCATTTTTAATATATGCTTCTGCATATCCCTGATAATGTAAGAAACCAGAGGACTCAGTAAAGCACCCACATGTCAGGGGGTAGGATCTGGTCATTTTTAGGCAGCAGCAAAGAGGCTCACATGAGTGGATTCTCTGGAAGCCCTGGGAGCAGTACAGTACTAACGCTGATGTTTGAGGGCCATTAGAATGGTAATGAAATTTCACTTCAAACTAATCAGCAGAATTCAGAACAAAGGCTTGCTTCCTCTGTCCTGCCATAAGCCAACCTCCATCAGACATCAACATCAGTCCCGGCTACTCTGAAGGTTGGTATAGATTAAGTTCCCAATCTCTTCAAGCCATGATGAAATCTCAGAAAGCACTGAGAGGACTGGCAGAGCAGGCTTGAGGAAGCTTTGACCCAAGGCACCGTGATCGTGGGGCAGAGGGGATTGCTCCCCAGAGGTTCGGGCTAACAGGAAGAGAACCTGCAAGACCCAGAAGACCCAGAGGGCAAGAGCTCTGTGAGCATACATTTGGAAGTCATGGAACAAACTGCTAGAAAAGAAGCTAATTTGCTTTCATAAGATCAAATCAAACTTCTTAAAACATAAACAGAAGTCCTGGGTATCCTGGGCAGAAAAGCTGAAGTCTGGAATGAGCTGAGTCATAGAGGGTGCTTGCTGAGAGACCAGCAGAAACACTGCAGCTACTGTGGAGAAGGGCCTGAGGCCACAGGAGGATGGAAAGGGGACCAAGTGTGACACAGGTCTCTTTATTCGGGAACAGTGGCATTATCGTGAAGCTGACTGAGGAAGTGTGGCACTCCACTTTAGCTGCAGTAATACTGTAACCCGTCCACTCGCCTTCTCTTTTTTGATTGAAACTCTTCAAAGAACTGCTGAATGTCTTCTCTCTTAACAACCTGTTGATGAAAAGCCAAGATTTGAAAGGGAGCTACATTCTACAATAGCAACAAGAGGTCAGAGCACTCACAAGCAAGCAAAATGACTCCACTGGTTAATTCCAGAGGCAGGAAAGCTACCCTGGTAGCAGTCTGTAATCCTAGTATAGGAAGACAGCCACAAGTTCAAGGCCAGCCTGGGCTACCTAATGTGTCCCAGTTTCAAAAACTACAAAAATCAAACAAAAAAGAATTGCAGGCACCCCTCCACTCACCACAGGATTAAATGTGGGTAAGTTCATGCAGTGCGAAACTGCGGTGTGCACACCTAGGCTGGCAAGCACCAGAGCAGAGAACACAGGACGCTGTGCAGAGCAAGGCTGTCGCTGACAGGAGTGCCAGATTGACAACTCAAACGAGTCTAATCAGTGAGGGGCACTGCTTCCTTTTCCCAGCAGTGGGAGGAACCCTAAGGCAAAGCACACTTGACAGGTCTCTGTACTTAGTGTACAGTTAACATCACTCTTTTACAGAAATGCTCACCAAGGCTCACAGAGGCTGACCACTTAGTCACACAGCCAGGCAGCAGAGGAGACTGGCTCAAACCTCAGTTTGTACCACCTACCTCAGCATCTGCCCATGAAAACTATAGAAGCAGCATCCATGTAGCAGAGCCACTTAAGGATCAGGTGAGCTACAGTCTATGATGCACAAACCATCAGAGTTCCCACACAATGACCAGAGACCTAAGGTCAATGCACATGCTCAGAAGCACAGCTTTCCTTCTGGTCTGCACAGCACAACACATCAAAGTATTCTGCTCAAGGTCTGTGCTTTCCTGGTGCACTATGTAGCCCCCGGCTGGCCTGGAACACAAAGACACACATGGCCTCTGCCTCCCAAGTGCTGGGAATGAAGGTGTTGTCCCACCACCCTCAGCTCAGCTTTCTGCTTTCTTCTATGCTGGTGAGGAAGAATATCTTTCCTTAAAAAAATTTTTTTAAATGTACCTTGAGTCTAAAAAAGATGGTTGTTATATCAACAGAAAAGTGGTTGGGGAGAAAATAAAGAAAAACCCTCAAAAAAAAAAAAAAAGTCAAATTATGGATGCACTGCTTTTATGTTATGACAAAGGATTTAAAGCTTCATATACAAAGTTGTCTATAATACCAAGAGCAAGGAAAACCATTGATTAAAATGAGGTAAGCTGGGACAACCTATCCCTGAGTCTACTGCAGCCATCACAAGACAGGTTTCTTCATCTCTTTTTAAATATAAACACATGTGTTTATTGGTAGGAAGGAAGGAGGGGGGGGAGAAGGATGAAGGGGGGGGAGAGAAGGATGAAGAGGGGGAGGAGGAGGAGGAGGAGGAGGAGGAGGAGGAGGAGGAGGAGGAGGAGAAGAAGAACAGAAGAAAATGCACTTGAATGCACATGAGCAAAATAACCAACCTGAGCTGACCTTGGGTTACAAACACTAACAGCAAGCCAGGAAGGAGAGTACTATGTACTCCCTGGTGCTGTGGTTAGGAGACCTAAGCCCACACACAGCAGAGTCAAAGCCTGAATGCTAGTTGTCTTCAATCATGTTCACCTACTTACTAGGGGAAGCACATGTACAGAGGTCAGAGACTAGCTCTAAGGAGTGCCCTCCTTCCTTCATGTGGGTTCCATGCAGGTTATCAAGTCTGATGACAGGTGCTCTTATCCACTGAACAATCTCATTGGCCACACAAATAATTAAAAATTTATGTATATTTTATGAGTATGGGTGTTTTGCTTGCATGTCTAAGACAAGTGTTCTCTGAGTTTAAGGCCAGCCTGGTCTCAAGGGAATTCTAGGCTAGCCACCACTAAAGAGACTCTGTCTCAAACAACAAAACCAAAGCCATTTGGGACAAGACCCTTTTTGTGTCTGACTTTACAACTCGTTTTACAGAAACAGCATCTTAGGCCCTATCTAGAAACCCAGAGACATGGCCTCCCTCATCCACGAGGACCAAGTAAGAGCCCAAGTAGACTGGCAGGACGCACAGCAGCAGTGCACCCAAGGGCCTCACCCAGCTGCCTGGACCCAAAATGACAGCCTCGAGCCACAGAGATAAAGGTGAGATTCTGCCACACACTTGAGCAGTGGAGACTAGGAAGTACCTATACATTTATCCAGAATTCTATTTTTAAAGCATTATACATCTTACAGTCATGCCATCTTACAGTAAGGACTATTGGTGCTGGAGATAAGACTCAGTGGCTGCTCTTGCAAAGGACCTGCACTTGGTTCCCAGCACCCACATGGTGGCTCACAACAGCCTGTAATTCAGTTCCAGGGCACACAACTCCATCTGGCCTCCTTGGAGAAAAGGCATGCATATGGTACACATTCATAGAGGAAAACATCATACACATAAAACAAAAACAAAATCTTTAAAACAGCGACAACAAAAAGTACAGACTTTCTATACAGGAGAATGTTTTAGCCCGTGATGGGAAGTCTCCTTCCAACTCTGGGCTTCTCAGAGTCCTATTTTAACTGTTTCTGCTTGAGTCATCTTCCCGTTCCCGACCCAGGAGCTGAATCAGCAGATTCCTTCCACTAGTCCTCCACTACAGTCAGACCCTGTATAACTGTCCTGCCCTTCATGTTTCACTGTCTCTTTTCCGACCCTTCCTAACCCTCCTTGACCTGCCAGTACCTAGTAAGTACTTTCTGCATTACACTTTAATCTCCTCAGCCAGGCACGGTGCTCAGTCCTATGATCCCAGCCTTTGGGAAGCTGAGATAGACAGCAAAAAGGAACTCAAGTACTCCATTTAGGCTGTGCTTTTCTTTTGTTTGGTTGGTTTGGTTTTGGTTTTTCAAGACAGGGTCTCCCTGTGTAGCTCTGGCTGTCCTGGAGATCACTCTGTAGCCCAAACTCATAGACTCACCTGCTTCTGCCTCCTATGGTGCTATGCCACCATGCCTGGTGCTATTTTAATCTTTTTTCCCCCTAATAATTTTTCAACATTAAAGAAAATGAACAATTCATTCAAGCCAAAAAGCTGTGAATAAGTTTCTTGAATGCAACATACCGTGCCTTCATCAGCAAATCTCTTCAGGTAATCCTTAAGTTCAGTCTTCAAGTCATTGTATTCTAAATCAAAAGCACAAAAGTACCCCAAATTCACATAGGCCATATACTTTTAAAACCTTTTCCATTGCTAGGCAAGTGTTTAACAGTTTATACCAATGTTTTCTTACTTAAAATCCAGAGAACACTAGCAGAGTACACATAAGAAGAAAAGTAACTGCACTGGATTGCAAAGACTGGGGTGGACCTCTTTCTTAATGTCCAGTATCCTGTGTCATAAGATTTGGTGCAATAAGTCTTTAGACCAATAAATACTCAACTTGGAGATCATGACCTTTTGGGGGTGGCATATCAGATACTACATGCCTCAACAGTTATGAACAGCAACAGATCTATGGTGGAGAAACTAGAGAGCTGTAGCGTTAGAGTTGAGAACCACTGCTTTAGTTTCGTGAAAAATCATGGGAAGGCCGGGCGTGGTGGCGCACACCTTTAATCCCAGCATTTGGGAGGCAGAGGCAGGTGGATTTCTGAGTTCGAGGCCAGCCTGGTCTACAGAGTGAGCTCCAGGACAGCCAGGGCTACACAGAGAAACCCTGTCTCAAAAAAAAAAAAAAAAAAAATCCAGAGAACATTGTTCCCCACTCCTCTCAAGTATGGCTTCCCTCATTATGGTATCTGGGTTTAACAAGAATAAACACCTCCCAGAAATCTCCTCACTTTATAAACAGTAGCTGAGCCTCTTGCAAAGGGCTCCGAATTTCTCAGTAAATCACTAACAGACTCATCAGACAGCTTTTGCTGTTGTTGCTTTGCTGTTTTGTAAGACAGGGTTTCTCTGTGTAGCTCTGGCTGGCCTGGAACTCACTCTTGTAGACCAGGCTGGCTTCAAACTCAAGAGACCAGCTTGCCTCTGCCCGCCAAGTGCTAGGACTAAAGAAGTGTGCCACCATCTCTACCAGCCTCATCAGACAGTTTTAAACTCATGTACTCACTCAAGTTTATGTACACTTGAGGCATTATCACAGCTGATGAATCTCTTAAACACAGCCCCTATCACTGAAAAACAGTCAGGTTCTTGGAGTGTGCGTGTGTGTGTGTGTGTGTGTGTGTGTGTGTGTGTGTGTACACGTAAATTCCCAAAACAGTGATATATTCATATGAAAACATCATAATGAAGTCTATTACTTGTACACCAACTAAGAAAAACTTTAAGTTTTTAATCTAATGAAGGATAAAAAAAAAACTGATTATAAGTAAGGGAAATGATCAATGCTATAATAGGGACACAAAGGCTATGTATGGAATCCAAGTGGAAAGTGGCTAAAACTGGAACCCTAAATCACCAGAGCATGCTGGAGCTTCCTGATTTCCTGTAAGCATCAAGCACCCGAGGACTCTCAAAACTGCCACAGTTCCCAAAGGGAGATACAGTGCTCAGTGAAAATCTTCTCAAAGGATGAAACACTCTTTTTACTAGTCTGTGTTCAGATACCTACCCTTAATTAAAATAGTTCATGCTGAGAGCTTCTTTATTTTCCTTCCTTCCTTCCTTCCTGACTGGCCTCAAACTTACAAAAATCCTCCTGCCTCTGCCTCCCAAGTGCTGGGATTACAGTATGCACCCCCGCCACCAGGTGAAGACGGTGGTTTCTTAGACATGATCCAAGAGCAACTCAACTATTCAGAACTTTTAAAAGTCAAACAATAGCCAAGGTCTACTTACTACAGAATTCTAATTTTCGTTAGAGTTAGAAACACAGATGATTATCCATTTTCCTGCAAAATGAAGAAAGCCTTATGAACAGTATTTACCACAAATGAGCTCCACTTGCTGGACTCTATTCATGCTGCTAAGGGTGTCCATTAAAGGGTCCCTTCTATCAGTTGCCTGGTCGCTCTTGCCTTTGTTCTCATAAGCCAGAACTGTATCACATTCATCTGTCAGAAACAGGACGTCTAGTTCTCCATACATTTTCTTTAAAAAAAAAAAAAAATTATTATTATTTTCTGGTTCCCCCATTTAGAATGTCTTTTTCAGAAACTCAAATTAAGGAGAATAAAAAATAACTTAAAAATTTTAAATTCACACCTAGAAAATTGTAAGCTTCAAAGTTGACTGTTGAATTTATACTTTTGGCCCAGATTTTTTTTAGAAATCTTCCAACTTCCACAGGACATTTAGAATTTAAAATCTACTAATTTTACTAATTTTCAAGCTCTTAGCTTTCTAAGCAATTCTACGATACAAAGAAAAGAACTGGTAGTTTTTTTAAAAATAACTTTATTTTTATATGCATGGGTATTTTGCCTGGACATATATCAGTGCACTACTTGAAGGTAGGTGCCCACCGAGCCAGAAGAAGCCATGAGATCCTCTGGGTCTGGAGTACAGACACTTGTGAGACACCATGAGAAATCTGGGAACTGAGCCAGGTCCTCTTCAAGAGTAGTAAGTACTCTTACCAGCTGAGCCTTCTCTCCAGCCTCAGAACTGTTTTCTACTAAAACTTGATAGGAAGTATCACATAATTCCTATTTTCCCCTACAAGAATTCAATCTACAGGCTGGAGAGATGGCTCAGTGGTTAAGAGCACTGACTGCTCTACCAGAAGTCCTGAGTTCAATTCCCAGCAACCACTGGTGGCTCACAACCATCTCTAATGAAATCCAGTGCTCTCTTCTGGTTTGTCTGAAGATATCTACATTATACTCATATAAATAAAATAAATAAGTCTTTAAAGAAAAAAAAGGAACTCAATCTACAAGTGTGACTTCATAAATCTGGCCCATAGGTACTCAGATATCGATCCATGAGTAAGTCTTGCAGTGCCTACTCTGTGAACATCAGGTGGAGCCAAACACTCACCATGCAGTCCTGACAGGAGCAGAGTTTGCTGCGCCAGTTCAAGGGCCAATAGGTGGCAGCATCTTTCTTTACAAACTGCTTGGCTTGGAGTTCCTGAAGTCTGCAGCTGGACTGCGGCTCAGTTTTGCTATTTTCTTTCTTAAACACTGTCTGAAATAAAATTAAGTTTTGAAGTGAGTTTTTGTATTTTTAAGTTTAAAGAAATAATTTTATTATGTGTGTGGGTGCTTTGCCTGCGTGTGTGTTTCTCACCATGGTGCCCATGAAGGCTGTAAGAGGGCATCTGGAAAATGTGGGTTCTAGAAGTCAACTCCAGGTCCTCTGAAAAGCAGCCCCACCCCCACCCCCCTTTGTGTGTGTGTGTGTGTGTGTGTGTGTGTGTGTAAGAGCACTCGCGCAGCTGGGCGTGGTGGCGCACGCCTTTAATCCCAGCACTCGGGAGGCAGAGGCAGGCGGATTTCTGAGTTCGAGGCCAAGCTGGTCTACAAAGTGAGTTCCAGGACAGCCAGGGCTGCACAGAGAAACCCTGTCTCGAAAAACCAAAAAAAAAAAAAAAAAAAAAAAAGAGCATGTGTAGGAAGGACAATGACATTCAAGAGTCTTCTTCAATCAATTTGTCCACTCTATTTTTTGAAACAGGGTCTCTCACTGAACCTAAAGCTCACTGATTGGCTAGAATACCTGTCAACAAACTCCAGGGATGGGCTCATCTCCAATGTCCCAGCACTGGGATGCAGAAGCACACTGCACAAGGCTTTGTGTTTCAGACAGGCTCATTACGCAGCTCAGGTTAAACTGGAACTTGCTATGTTGACTACGCCAGCTTCAAACTCACAGAGATGTACCTGCCTCTGCCTCTAAGTGCTGGGATCAAAGTGCCATCATGCCCAACTTGGCCATTTTGTTTCGTCACCTGGGTACTAGAGAACTCAAGTCCTCATGCTTGTTTGTCTATCAAGCACTTTGCGACTGAGGCCTGTCTCCAGCCCACGCCCAGCATCTTCTCATGGGTCTGGGGATCAAACTCCAGGTCCAAGCACACAGCTATGCTAGATGTGCTATCATCTAGCCCCCAGTTTCACTTGGGATGTGGCGTGAATTTCATACACTACCTGGAGATCAGACTCAGAGCTAGAGCTGGTGCAGGGCTCGTTCTTCTGCTCAGCTTTCACCTCCTTGACAGAATCCCTTCCATGCTCAGGAACATCCTCTTTCAGGGTGTTATCTTGGGGAGCTCCATTTTCAGGCTTGCTAACATCTTGATCTCCCGTCCCGGTAGCATCTTCAGCAGACATCCTGGTGACTGTGGGTTCAATGAAGAGACACACACAACAAAGCTGGCCTCTCAGATCAAGAGATCACACTCTTAAATACCTCAGACTAGGAAACAAGGCAGCCCGAACCTCTGTACAACAAGAAATGAATTAGGGGCTGGAGAGATAGCTCAGCGGTTAAGAGCACTGGCAGCCCTTCCAGAGGTCCTGGGTTCAATTCCCAGGAACCACATGATGGCTCACAACCACTCATAATGAAATGATGTCCCCTTCTGGTATGCAGGTATACATACAGATACACATTAAATAAAACTTTAAAAAAAAAAAAAAAAAAAAGAAAGAAAGAAATGAATTAGTACTCTTACCAGTATGCCTGCCTGGCCAAATAAATGGTTCATTAAAAAATATGCATCACTACATAAGTACCTTGTACATAAAGAATATACTACAGCTGTTAAAAGAAGGGCTAACTAGGGGCTGGTGAGATGGCTCAGCGGGTAAGAGCACCCGACTACTCTTCCGAAGGTGATAAGTTCAAATCCCAGCATCCACATGGTGGCTCACAACCATCCGTACTGAGATCTGGCACCCTCTTCTGGAGTGTCTGAAGACAACTACCGTGTATTTACATATAATAAATAAAATAAATCTCTAAAAAAAAAAAAAAAAAAAAAAAAAAAAAAAAAAAAAAAAAAAAAAAAAAAAAAAAAAAAAGAAGGGCTAACTAAACAAACAAGGCAGTGGGAAAGGATTTAACTAAAAACAAGAAAAAGAGCCGGGCGTGGTGGCGCACGCCTGTAATCCCAGCACTTGGGAGGCAGAGGCAGGATTTCTAAGTTCGAGGCCAGCCTGGTCTACAGAGTGAGTTCCAGGACAGCCAGGACTACTCAGAGAAACCCTGTCTCGAAAAACAAAAAAAAAACAACAAAAAAAAAAAAACAAGAAAAAGACAATTCACGAAAACACGAGCTTTCAATTGAAAGGAGGGTCTGGAGACAAATGGCAAAGGAGCTCATGGTGGTAAGGGTGCTGCACCTGACACGGAAGGAAAGACAAGGAAAACCCAGACTGAGGACCCATGAGTTTGAGGCCAACCTCAAACAGAGAAACCCTACTTTGAAAAACAGGCAGACAGTGCAGGGGGAGGCTTCATGGAAAGGTCCTGCCTAGCACCTAGACCTGAGGGTCTGAGTTTGATCCTTAGGACTACAGACACAACACAACAACCAACCAGCCAAAAGCAAAGAGGAAAATCCTATGGGAAATACATATAGCTCAAATGTCTGTAGAAAGTGGGCGCTATTCTGAGAGGAGAATGAACAGAAAGAGCTGTGACCATAGCAACCCTAAGGTTGATAGTGTAGGGAGATCTTAGGCACAGCCTGTATACTTAGCTATTCTGCTTGTAGCTTGTATGTTCAAAATCCCTAAAAGTGAGCCCAGGAAATCAAGATGGCACATCAGAAAATATGCCCAGTTAAGTGAAATCATCAAATAGAGCTACCCACCATGACATCTTGTGTTTTTACTGTTTCTTGGTGTGTTACCTCATAACATGCTGTTTTCCCATCTGCTATGGGTGGGATACATGCACATCATAAAATCTGTAACTTAAGTCAACCTTCAGAGCTGGGCGTGGTGGCGCACGCCTTTAAACCCAGCACTCGGGAGGCAGAGGCAGGCGGATCTCTGAGTTCGAGGCCAGCCTGGTCTACAAAGTGAGTTCCAGGACAGCCAGGGCTACACAGAGAAACCCTGTCTTGAAAAAAAACAAAAAAAAAAAAGTCAACTTCCAGCCGAGCGTGGTGGCACACGCCTTTAATCCCAGCACTTGGGAGGCAGAGGCAGGCGGATTTCTGAGTTCGAGGCCAGCCTGATAACAGAGTGAGTTCCAGGACAGCCAGGGCTATACAGAGAAACCCTGTCTCAAAACAACAACAAAAAGAGTCAACCTCCAGGGCTGTGGTATTAAAAGGTGTGAGGCTCTTAGAAGGTGATTGGGTCATAGGGCCTTCCATCATAACTGCAATTAACATTCCTAGAGGAGACTGTATGTTCTCTCCATGGCTTGAAGACACACAGAAAGTCCCATGTATGAAGAATGGCCTTCACATCCGTCACCTTGACCTTTACTGTCAGCTTTAAGAACTGTAAGCAATATTTACCCATTATTCACAAGTCTAAGGCATTGTGTCATAGCCATAAGAATTATGATGCCAATCCCTTGAAAACATGTCTTATATTTAACTACGTACTTTAGTTCTATTTGTTCTTCAAAATCCCACCCAAATACTTCCTTCTGCACTTTCTTTAACTCTGGTCACATCGATACTCTGCATCATAGTATTCAAGTTCACATTTGTTCCTGGTAGGCTCCCAACCAGTCCACTGGGTAGAAGAGGGACATAGCTGGATGTTTCTAGATCTCTCTAAAGTCCAGTTAGAAATAGCTACTAAAAGTTCTTGATTGAACACACAGATTTCATGAGCACAAACCTGTGTCACATGAACAGAAACACTCACCTGCCAACTGGGCAGCATAAGGCCACAAGAAAGAACAGCGCCTCATACAAGCCTGGCACACCATCTCCTGGAAATCCCCACTCTCAGGGGGACTGGCACCAAGATGCTGTGGATATAGAAACCCAGATGTTTCCTGTGATCACCAAGTCCTCTACGATGTGTGGTTTTATAAACAGAGTGCAAGAATACACTGATCACATTCTCATCAAAAGGAATATAAAATAAAACAGAAAAATATTGTTTTGAGGCAGGATCTCACTATGTAAGTGCTGGCAGGCTTGGAAATTGCTATGTAAACTGACCGGCCTTGAACTTACAGCTGTCAGCCAGTCTCTGCATCCCAAGTACTAGGATTAAAGGTCTGCTCTTTGACTCAGTGAACAATTTCCCAGGCCCATTTATTTGAGACAGGGTCTCAAGTAGCTGAGGGTGGCCTTGAACTTCAGATCTTCCTTCCTCACCCACTAAGTGCTAGAATGACAGGCATGTACCATTATGCCCCACAGGACACATCTTAAAAGGTCAAAGTTTTGCTTACCCTGCCATGGAACCAGTCTTCACAGACCACACACTGTATCATCTCGTCTGGAACCTGACCAAAAAAAAAAAAAAAAAAAAAGTTAATGATTGTTTTGAATTCTAGGGTACAGAAGTAAATCTGGCCCACAGCAGAATTAAAAATTAGGCAATTCTCTAGCAACTCTATGAGAAAAGTCAAGGACAGGCCCATTCTAGATGACGTAGTTTGCAAGTGAGCATCAAAGCTCCTGACAGTCAACACTAGGAAAAGTGCACACCAGAGTAGAGGACGGGGATGGTTTTCTATTTATCTTAGGCTTTTATACCAACTAGTTAGCATCTTATTGTTTCCCTTTACTGTGGTATTTTATTAAGAAATACATACATACATACATACATACATACATACATACATACATACAATAGAAGTTTTGTTTTGTTTTCTGCCTCTCAATTTATTACTTTTTTGAGAGGGAGGGAGTCTTCTGTTTCAAAAGTACTATAAGTAAACATTTTACCCCACTCTTAAAAATATCCAGTTCTAAAAGATATTTGTTAAAGACACTTCAAATTTCCCCTTATATACAATTAGATTCAATAATTATGGTTCCAGAAAGGTGGAAGTTAACTCCTCTACACCCACAAAGTGCTCTTTCAGATCCACAAATATACAAACAAAGCACTGCCTAAGGACTTGGAAAGCCGTCAGAGATCATTGTAGATATCCCCAAACTCAGAAAGCTGTGTCATCTCATTCATGCCTAGGGAGATGACTCAGTGGTTAACAATACTTGCTACTCTAACAAAGAACCTAGCACCCACAGAGTGGCTGACAACTCTAGTTCCAGGGGCTCTGAAGTCCTGATGACCTCCATGTGCACCAGGGACCCACTTAGTACACCTACATACACATGGGTAAAACACTCACATACATAAAATACGATAAAACAATTCTAAAGGAACTAATAATACACAATCCTACATCATTTATCTGCCTGGCAAGGTTTTAAAGGGTTGATAATACATGGAGTTAAGAGTGTTAAGAAAAATTGTTAAGGGAGTCCTGCAGTCGAAGCTGAGTTTAAAACAAGGCAGGGCTACACCCAAAGGCTGTCTCACTTTTTTGCCGAGATGGCACTGAAATCAAACAGTGTCTATCCCTCACCCCAAAACCAAAGCCAAAGGGAAGGCCTTGAAAGACCAAATGGCTGTGTTAAAAAGCATCCACAGCTACAAAAAGATATGCGTGCCACCCACCTTCCTGCAGCCCAAGATCCAAATACCATCAAAGCCAGGAGAAACAAGCTTGACTTCTAGGCTATCATCAAACTTCCCCTGACCACAATAAGTGGTCACAACCAGATGAGAGACAACAACATACTTGTGTTCACTGTGGATGTCAAGGCCAACAGGCACCAGATCAAATAGGCTATGACACTGATGCGGCCAAAGTCAACATCCTCAGAAGGCCTCATGGAAGAGGGCCTCATGGAAGAGGGCCTCATGGAAGAGGGCCTCATGGAAGAGGGCCTCATGGAAGAGGGCTATGTTCGGTGGACTCCTGATTATGATGCTCTGGATGTTGCCAACAAAGTTGGCAATTGATTGGCAATCTAAACCAATTATAGCTGGCTAATTCTACATGTACACATTTTTTTCACCATTAAAAGAAAGGATGGGAGGGGAGGGAAGGGAAGGGAAGGAGAGGGGAGGGGAAGGGAGGGGAGGGAAGGGAGGGGAGGAGAAGGAGGAGAAATGCTATCTAAATAATTACCACTGGCTGAACTCTTTTGGTAGTCACAATCACAATTTTAAATAGATAGAGTATTCTTAGACCCACCAACAGCTGTGCTTTTATTTAACACCTAGAGTGCTATATAGAGTTAGATACCTGTGGATCTGCACTGAAGCCTGTAAGGGGCCATCTAGACAGTGCTGTTCTGCCACAGAACAGTTAACTGACTTATGTATTTGTTTTCTTCTCTTATCTTATAGAGACAGGATCTCCCTAAGTAGCCCTGACTGGCTTGGACTTCATCATGTGGGTCAGGCTGACCTTGAACTTGTGAATAAATGCCGGCTTCTATCTCCTGAGAGCGAAGACTAAAGGCCTGAGCTACCACATGCAGCTGGGCTAGTATACTGTTTACTACAGAAGCTGACCAGAAAAAGCTAGTTGCAGAAGTGAATGCACAGAATAACTCTGAGATTTTGTTTACACTTGTTATTGAAATTTAAAAAGAAGCCTGTTTGCATAGCTATTTTCTTTCACAGAGGAAAGAAGCTGAGATTTCTTTTTTTTTTTAAGAAGAGGAAGTTTTCTTCCTCTTTTTTTTTTAAGATTTACTTATTTATGTCTATGAGTACACTGTAGCTGTACAGATGCCTGTGAGCCATCATGTGGTTGCTGGGATTTGAACTCCAGCCCTGCTTGCTTTCTTCAGCCCAAAGATTTATTATCTAAGTACACTGTAGCTGTCTTCAGACACTCCAGAAGAGGGCATCAGATCTCATTACGGATGGTTGTGAGCCACCATGTGGTTGCTGTAATTTGAACTCAGGACCTCTAAAAGAACAGTCAGTGCTCTTAACGGCGCTGAGCCATCTCTCCAGCCCAAAGCTGAAATTTCTTAGAAAATATCTGAGGGTGGGAAAAGAAAGTCCTCTCCGATATTTTCATTCTATGATATACAAAAATAAACTAAAACTAAAACAAACAGCAACAACAAAACCCCAGTTCAGTGTGAGTTGATTTTAAACTTCTGATTCTCTTACCTCATCTTCAGGATCAGGATAAGGTCTCTTACAAATGCAGTATAATCCAAAAAAGTTGTCATTGTACTTATTGCAAGAATTTACCTTTGATTTGTCCTGAAAGAGAATAAATTTCAGTACATATACTGGTATAATACTAGGTCATGCACCATGAAATTTATACATTTAAGAAATCTCTGGGGGCTGGTGAGATGGCTCAGCGGGTAAGAGCACCCGACTGCTCTTCCGAAGGTGATAAGTTCAAATCCCAGCATCCACATGGTGGCTCACAACCATCCGTACCGAGGTCTGGCGCCCTCTTCTGGAGTGCCTGAAGATAGCTACAGTGTACTTACATATAATAAATAAAATAAATCTTTAAAAAAAAAAAAAAGAGCCCGTCGGCCACGCTCGGCTCTTCCTTTCCGATCCGCCATCGTGGGTGGAGCCGCCGCCACGATGCAGATTTTTGTGAAGACCCTTACGGGGAAAACCATCACGCTCGAGGTTGAACCCTCGGACACTATAGAAAATGTAAAGGCCAAGATCCAGGATAAGGAAGGAATTCCTCCTGATCAGCAGAGGTTGATCTTTGCTGGTAAGCAGCTGGAAGATGGCCGGACTTTGTCTGACTACAACATTCAAAAGGAGTCTACCCTTCATCTTGTGTTGAGACTTCGGGGTGGTGCTAAGAAAAGGAAGAAGAAGTCTTACACCACTCCCAAGAAGAATAAGCATAAGAGGAAGAAGGTTAAATTGGCTGTGCTGAAATACTATAAGGTGGATGAAAATAGCAAAATTAGCCGGACTTCGTCGAGAGTGCCCTTCTGATGAATGTGGTGCTGGAGTTTTCATGGGAAGCCACTTTGACAGGCATTACTGTGGCAAGTGTTGTCTGACTTACTGCTTCAACAAACCAGAAGACAAGTAGTTGTGTATGCATTAATAAAAAGAAGGAACTCAAAAAAAAAAAAAAAAAAAAAAATCTCTGAGCCAGGCGTGGTGGTGTACACCTTTAATCCCAGCACTCGGGAGGCAGAGGCAGGTGGATTTCTGAGTCCGAGGCCAGCCTGGTCTACAAAGTGAGTTCCAGGACAGCCAGGGCTATACAGAGAAACCCTGTCTCGAAAAACAAACAAACAAACAAAAAAAAAAAAAAGTGAAAATTCTCAAGAGAAAATGTTTTGGAAAATATTTTGGTGGTCTTTTTCTTTTTTTATTTTTTTTTTACACTTTGGTAAATACCAACTCAGCTCATTAAGTACACTTAAAAACAAAGACTTATTTTTATTTCTATGGGGCAGGTGGGGTCCCCTGGAGTTGGAGTTACAGGTAGCTGTGAATGCTGGGAAGAGCAGAGAGTGCTCCTAGCCACTGAGCCAACTCCCCATCCTTGCCCCCAAGTACAGGTGTAATCACAATGCTTACTTACAGGAAATAATTTGCATTCCAAATTTTTAAACTTGCTGTTTCCACAATCACAACGAAAATTTCTATTAAGAAAAAAGGAAGAACATATATTTACGTCTTCTTTCAAAATTAATCACTCTTTCAGTACCAACCATAACTCCCTCTCTGTCTCAGTCCTAGAATCTAAACGGCGGCCTTTCTGATGTTCGTGTCTCTTGTTGGAGTTTTCCAACAACAAAACAGATAAATACAAATTACCATTCTGCACATCACACATAAAAAACAAATATCTGTGTCACTCACATACACAAACAAATGAGATAATGAAAGGAAAAGATGAGAAGTTTGAGCTAGTCTCCATAATTAAAAGGCCTATAGAAAAACCATTCCCTCCCACATTAATTTTTAACCAACTCACAATTTTTCTGAATAAAAAGCAAGATTAAGCAGCCATTGATGTTGCAAAAGAATCTAAACATGCAGAAGACACTCAGGAAAAAACATTACCTTTTTGTGTATAGTTCAAACAGTTTATGGCTTCCATGACATTCATAACTGCAAGCTAGACAAATTCCTGCTGGTTCTTCTCCCTCTGGCGTGCAGGTGCTACAGGCATACAGTGCTTGTCTCTTCACTGAGCCCTGAGAGACCAGCCCAAAACAAAAAGGAAGAAAAACAGAAAGACTAGTTAACCAACATAAGGATCAAAACCACTATTACAAACCCAGATCTACAGATACTTAGTTTTATGTAAATTTTTTTCTTATAGCAATAGGAAGTTTAAATCTGTGAATAATTTGATCTGTTTAATCATTTTAACACATGAAAATAAAGGTGAGTTTACAGTTTACAGGCTTAAGAGAGTAATACAACCCTTTTGTTTTGTTTTGTTTTGTTGTTTTTCGAGACAGGGTTTCTCTGTATAGCCCTGGCTGTCCTGGAACTCACTTTGTAGACCAGGCTGGCCTTAGCTCAGAGATCCTTCCTGCCTCTGCCCCTGAGTACTGGGTAATCCGTGTGCCACTTGGCTCACATTTCTCTTTTTAAAGAGGTTTTAGTTATTTATATTATGGATATGAGTACTCTATTTGCATGTACACCTGCATGACTGAAGAGGGAGGGCATCAGATCCCATCACCGATGGTTGTGAGCCACCATGTGGTTGCTGGGAATTGAACTCAGGACCTCTGGAAGAGCAGTCAGTGCTCTTAACCTCTGAGCCATCTCTCCTGGCCTCACATTTCTTATTTTAGAAATGCTTATAATTCAACCAAAGAGGAAAATTAACCATTTTAATTTGGGGAGAGCCAGGCATGGTGGCGCACGCCACGCCTTTAATCCCAGCACTCAGGAGGCAGAGGCAGGCGGATTTCTGAGTTCGAGGCCAGCCTGGTCTACAGAGTGAGTTCCAGGACAGTCAGGGCTACACAGAGGCTAAAGATTCTGAGCTGGGCCCAGGGAGGAGAGAGGAAGGGCAGGGGGAAGGGATGGGGAGCCAGGTGCTACAGCCAGGAGCCCCAAGAGAGCTGCATAAACAAAATGGTTGGATTATTTAGGGAAGGGAAGCTGGGGGAAGGGTAGTCGGACTCCTGGGCTAGAGAAATCTGGAAAAGGGGGTTGGGTATGCCAGCCAGGAGAGTTCCCAGAAGGGGCTGAAGGGCAGGGAGAACCTGGAGGCCACCATCCGCTTTGACATGTTAAATAGGCACAGCAACCTAGTCCAGGGTGTGAAACCTAACAATGATCCTCAATATTTAAATACCAGCGACCATTCTGTGACTATTTCTGGGATACAAGATTTATTCAACAATCCCACAATTTTACAGTGCAAACCCAACTTGGTCAAGGAAGACAAATAATGACTTCAGTCCACGCCACACCATAACTCCAAGTCCTTCACTCCTTACCCCAGTCTTCCACTCCACCATGGGCATAGTTAGCCTGTTTCCTTCCACCAATTCTCATCCTTGTTAAGTTTCCTTCCTACCCACCCTTTTCCACTTTAGTACTTAAATGTACAGTATGCGTCAGTAAACACTCCATCTCAGACCCTCAAACACTCTTGTTCACAAGGTCCCACAAATGCCAAGCAGATCCTTTTCTCCTCTCTTGGCTTTCCAGTCCCCAGGGAGAGGGGATGTCACATAGCACATACACACGGAACTTCATTTAACCAGAAAGCAGGGGAGGACCCAACTCCAGAAGCCCAACTTCCCCGTTAGATTTTCAAAGCCGGCCCACGTTCCCTTTACTTTTCCCCATCTGGTCCCTAATTAACATTCTTTGTGGGTGGGAGAAGTGGGGCGAAGAATATCTGGGTTTGAGAGGTCACGAGAACAACCTCGTGAAAAGCAGGCCACCAAGAGGCGACAACTGGAGGACTGGAGCCTGCAGTGTACCACCAGCAGGACCGAGGGACAGCCCTGGTGGCGACAAGCTGAGGCTCAAATGGCAGCCGGGCCCAGGCTGTGGAAGCACAGAGTAAAGGGCCGCCTGGGAGCGGGCCCAGCCGCGGCCAGCGGGAAACAGGCAGGGCGGCGGGAGCAGCCGGGCCGCGCGCACCTGCGAGTAGGAGCACTTCTCCGAGTCGCTGCCGCCCAGGACGGCGCACGCCTCGTTCTCCAATTCCTCGTCTTCCTCGAGCACGTCCACCAGCGACACCACGGGCTCCAGCTCCGCCTGGCACCCGGCGGGGCTCTCGGCTCCGGCCATCCTCAACTGTCACCGGGCTCTGCTGCGTGGCCCAGGAGGAGGCGGGAAAAGCGGCCGCCAGGGGCGTCGCGGGAAGGCGGGGTCCCGCGAGGAGGCGGAGCCCAAGCACCAGACAGCCAATCCTAAGGAAGAAGATGGAAGAAAATGGGCGGGCAGATTTCGGGAAATCGGAAGTCATTCCTCCTCCTCTCCTCTCCCGCCCGCCCCGGCCGCAGGCTGGCTTCCGCTTCCGGGTGGCGTTTCTCCGTGGCGCGCTGTTGAAGCCGAGCGGTCGCCATGGAGCTTTCGGGCGAGTACGTCGGTTGTGACGGGGAGCCGCAGCGGCTACAAGTGTCCTGTGAGGCGTCGGGCGACGCGGACCCTCTCCAGAGCCTGTCGGCGGGCGTGGTCCGGATGAAGGAGTTAGTAGCGGAGTTCTTCGGGACCTTAGTGGAGCAGGACGCGCAGGGCGTGGCGGAAGATCCGGACGACGCTTTGGATGGTGAGCGCAGGGGCGGGGCGCCGGGGGACCCTGGCGGGGCCGGGCAGTGTGAAGGGCAGGCTAGCGAAGGCGAGCCCGGGGGAGGAGGAGCAATGGCTCCGAAAAATCGTTAGAACGCTCTGCCCACTTTGTCTGATCTCCACCGCCCCCGCTTTCGCGACTTTTCCCACCAAACAACAACAACAACAACAACAAAAATAGGCAGACCTGCCTGAAAGTGGCGGATTGTAACCACTGCTAGCTGGCAGGAAGACCTGAAAGGGCGGGAAGGTAGACCTGGTTGTTGGAAAACCGAAAAGGAGTGAAATTAGAAACGAGAAAAACGTGTTTGACAGAATGAGGAGAGCTTCGAATAACCGAGGCCCACTTTGTTTTAGGGAATCTTAACCCTCTGTTTTGTAGATATTGTTTCGAAAGTAAAAGGGTTTGGTTTTGTTTTTTTTTTTAGTTTTGCTTTTTAGTATTTTTAAATTGATAGTTTCATTCATGTATAAATGCATTCAGGTCATGTTCTCCATCCCCCCGCTGAACCCCTTCCCAACAGGGCTCCTCTCCTTTCCGGCCTTTTGTTGTCACTCACTGGATTTATTTAAGGATATTTGTATGATATTTATTGGAACTAGGGCAACTCAGCAGTGACTAGACCACTGAAGAAAAACAATGACTCCTCCCCCCCCACCCCCATTAATTGCCAAGTGCTCCTCCGGGAGGGGTGGCACCTCATGAGCCCCTCCCCCTTCCTTGATCGGAATGTTTAGGTTGTCATCTTGTGCTGCCAGAGTTTAAGGGCTGTATAATGTCCAAAAGCACGTCAGCCCTTCCAGTCCTCTTACTTTCTTTCACTGCCCTCGCATGTTGTAGAAATTAACTGTTAATTTTGGTGGCTTTTAAAGATGGATGTTTTACCTGCATGCATGTCTGTACACCTCTTACGTGCAGTGCCTTTGGAGGCCAGAAGAGGGCATCAAATCCCCTGGAACCAGAGTTAACAGATAGAGGGTGCCTTGTACACGCAGGGAAAAAGTAGACGGTGCTCTTAACCACTGAGCCATCTCTCCAGCCCTAGCTCTGTTAATAGGAATAAAATTATTTTGTAGACATTGTCACCATGTAATGATTAAACCAATCTAGCTTTGGATTTGCAGAGGCCTGCCTGACTCTGCCTCAGCAGTGCTGGAATTAAAGAAATGTGCCACCACACTCGACCTTTGTTTAATTTACTTTTAATCTTGAACACCAAGATAGATGTTTCATTGTCCTGAGCTAAGGAGTCAATTCTTCTGCAGAGAAGGTTAAACTTCTGTATTCTTTATAATATAGGTATTGGCTATCATTAAAAGGAACAATAAAAAGTATTAGCTAGATGTATTATTCATGGTTCTTCACAGGAGCAGAGCTGATAGAATAAGTGTGATATAGAGATATTTATTAGAGTGGCTTATGGCCTGTTATCTGAGTAGTCCAAAAATGGCTGTCTCCTTGACAGAAAGGCTAAGCATCTGATAGTTGTTTGGTCCATGAGACCGGGTGTCTCAACAATCCCAATCAGGTACTGGAGTCCCTGGAAAGTCTTAAGAGAGCTGCCAGTTTTCAGTCAATGTTGGAATCCTAAAGAAGTAGGTTCTAATACCAACAAAGGGGCATCTTGGGCATCTCAGTAACAGGATAGATGAACTTGATTGTGAGAGCAAGCAGGCAAAAAGCAAAAGCTTCCTTCTAATCTTTTCACATGGGCTGGGCAAGTTGACATTAGTCGTCATTCTTGATATGATAGGCCACATTGTTGGTGGAAGTGTAAAATGGTTATCTTAGTTATGATATAGTTAGAGAAGAACCTAGCTATATGGCCAAGGTATTTGTACATATATTTTGAGTCTGAGTCTTATTTCTGGGAGTATTTGTCTAGGAGGAAGAACTAGAATCAGACTTCTACAAAATGATACCCTATGTTGGGTGCCAATAGGTTGTAATAAATGAGGAGTTTCTACTCCACCTTAGGTCATTTAGTTCTCAGATTAAAAGACACAACTTTTCTACTACTGTTTTATAATACAATTTTAATGCACTAGAGCTGGGCAAATAATCTCCCTTCTAAGCTAGTCTGAGCCACTTCCCCCAAAATAAACCCCGAGTTATAATTTGCCATGTTCTATCTGGGCAGCTCTTTTTTTTTTTTTTGGTTTTTCGAGACAGGGTTTCTCTGTGTAGCCTTGGCTGTCCTGGAACTCACTTTGTAGACCAGGCTGGCCTCGAACTCAGAGATCCGCCTGCCTCTGCCTCCCAAGTGCTGGGATTAAAGGCATGTGCCACCACGCCCGGCTCTGGACAGCTCTTAACTCCAACTGGCCTGCCCTCATGGCCTGGCCATGTTTTTTCATGGCCTGGCCATGTTTTCATGACTCACCTACCCCATGGTGTCTTCTCTCCATCTTCTTTTTTTCATGGTTCTCCTCAATCCACAAGAACCAAAACCATACCTACCTCTCCTATCCATCTATAGGCAGTAGGCATCTTTATTCAACCAATAGTTTTAAATTAAGGAGCAGGGTCACATACCATTACTTGTTATATGTGAGGATTCTCTAATTCCTGGGGCTAATTTTAGGGGACAGCATTTAGCATTACATTATAGACAGGCTGGCCTTGAACTCAGAGATTTGCCTGCTGCTTCCTCCCAAGTGCTATAATGAAAGGTATACATTTACTTTGTTTTTGAGACGTGTCCTTACTGTGTAGCCAGTGGCTTCCATGGAATTTACTATGTAGATGAGGCTGGCCTTGAACTTAGAGAGATCTCTGCATGTCTCTGCCTCCTAAAGGCTAGGATTAAAAGCTATCACACTCAACAAATTCCTCAAGTTTTTAAAAATTCACTTATTTTATATGTATATGGGTAACGTCGCATATGTAGAGTGGGTTCTCTCCTTTTTATGGGGTTCAAGGGATTGAACACAGGTCACCAAACTTGTACTGCATTCACTTTTACCCACTGAGCAATCCTACTGGCTCCTAGCATTTATAAAATGTAATGTATGTCTGGCTTTTGAGTCCCCAAAGGGAAACGGTCTCATATCAGTCTCTTTACCTATTTGTATTTCTTTCATCCACTAGACATAATGTCATACAACAAACATTTATTTTTAAAAGGTGATGATGAAGATGATGCAGAAGATGAAAATAACACTGGTAGAACTAACTCAGATGGACCATCTGCAAAACGTCCAAAACCAGCATCTTAACAATAGTTTTTAGGAAATTAAGACTGCTGCTAGGTTGAGTGAGATGATGCATATGTGTAATCCCAGTTAATTCAAAGGCTGAGGCAGGAGAATTCAAAGTTGGAGGCCAGCTTGTGTGCTACATGTCAAGACCTTGCCTCCAAAAAATAAATAAATAAATAAAGCCAAGCTAACAGAGCACTGCTATTTCATCACCTGCTGGAACTTACAGAAGACCTGTGCTCTAGTTGGGGAACTCATTTCTTTTGTTTCATTGGAACAAGTTCGTCACAGAGCAAACTTCCTTGTTTCTAACAAAGAAAGTACAACAAATGTTTGGGAATGAACTCTTGTTTTCTCATCCTAAAATAAAATGGAACCATTCATAGTGGATGAAATCTAAATTGGCAAGTGAATTTTTATGTTTGTTTTTCTCCTTTAAAATGATCGTTGAATCAAATGGTGTGTGTCTACATCTTTCAGTGTTTATAAAAGCTGCTTGTCATAGTTCATAGGCAATTAATATTTAAAAGAATTGGTAAGAGAAATATGATTTGTGTGTGTGTGTATATATGTCTGTACAAGTATAGATGTGAGGCTCAAATCAATAAAATATTGATTGTAACTTACATATTTCCTGTAGCCATTTTTTTTTAAATTTTAGTCAAAAGGGAACTGTTGAATAATTTCTAAAATCTATTGATATGTGTTCCTTTTCTGCTGTATATCAGTGGAACTAGAGTGGATTTTTTTTTTTTTTTGATTTACAGTGCATCTTTCCTGATTTTGAAACTTGAAATGGAAAATATACCTATACCTAATGAAATTAGAATAATTCTTTTAATTATATCTGCTTTGTTTTGAGGCTGGGTCTTGCTATGAATATGTGGCCTAGACTGGCCTGGAATTTACTGCATAGCCTACTTGGCTTTGAACTTTTTTTTTTTTCCCTTGTTCCGTTCAACCCCACTTTTGCTCTGCTCGACCCGGTTCACTCTGGCCAGCCCCGCTCGCTCAGCTCCGCTTGCTCCAGTTGGCCCCACTTGCTCCGGCCATCCCATTCAGCCCCCGCTCACTCCAGCCCCACTCTCTCTGGCCATCCCGCCTCACTCCAGCCGTCCCCATTTGGCTCCGCTCGCTCCGGTTGGTCTCTCCAGTCCACGGCTTCGTTTTATTATTCTTCATAAGTACGCTGTAGCTGACTTCAGACTCACCAGAGGAGGGCGTCAGATCTCATTACGGGTGGTTGTAAGCCACCATGTGGTTGCTGGGATTTGAACTCATCACTTTCAGAAGAGCAGTCGGGTGCTCTTACCCGCTGAGCCATCTCACCAGCCCGGCTTTGAACTTTTAATATCTTATTTCTGAGTATTAGGGATCACAGGTATGCACAACCATGCCTGGCTTTTTGTTTTGAGACAAGGTTTTGCTGTATGCTGAAGTTGATCTTGAACTCCCTAGATGTAGCCCAGTCTGTCCTCAAACCTCTCATCTTTCTGCTTGTCACCTCTTGGGTGCTGAGATTATAGATATAGTCTGGGCCTCCATAGACTTTTAGATGCAACAAATTATGACTTAGTTCAGAGAGTAATTACTCAATCTCAGAGTGGTTACTTGCCTCAGGTTAGAGCCAACCATTAGCCTGGTTTGTTTGTTTATAGTTTTTGAGGCTGGAGATACATACCTCAGTGGTAGAACACTTGTCTAATATGCACAAGTCAGTGGGTTTACATCAGTTAACCCTTACAATACTGGGGGTCAGGGGAAGACAGAGGCTGGCAGATCTCTGAGACTTCAGGCCAGCCTGATACAGTTTCAGGTCATCCAGGGCTACATACAAAGAACCTGTCAGGAAAAAAAATGAAGGCACACCTGAGAAAGGGTGGCAGCACTTCAGAACCTTGCCTTTGCCTCCCAAGCCTTCCCTATGTTTTTATCGATAGTAAGTTTTTCACTGGTGTTTTAACCTAATACCTAATAATAGCCAAGTAACTATGACCTATATGTGGATCTGGGCCCTAGAGTTATAGTATTAAAATAACAAATTCTGTTTAGGCTTTTTTTTTTTTTTTTTAATTTAAAGATTTATTTTATTTATTATATGTAAGTACACTGTAGCTGTCTTCAGACACTCCAGAAGAGGGCGCCAGATCTCGTTACGGATGGTTGTGAGCCACCATGTGGTTGCTGGGATTTGAACTCATCACCTTCGGAAGAGCAGTCGGGTGCTCTTACCCGCTGAGCCATCTCACCAGCCCCTGTTTAGGCACTTTTAAATAAGTATATCTCTTACAAGAATTTCTTTCCTTCCTTTCTTTCTGGTTTTTTTTTTTTTTTTTGAGACAGCGTTTCTCGGACTCAGAAATCCGCCTGCTTCTGCCTCCTGAGTGCTGGGATTAAAGGCGTGCGCCACCACGCCAGGCTACAAGAATTTCTTGTTTCACCTTTTAGATTATTCATCTAAGGCTCTTAATATAGGTGGAAAAAAAAAACCACTAAATCCTGAGACCTCTTAAGAGTTGAATTAAACTGAGACATGTGACAGATTAGGCCACGCACTTAATAATGAATATTAGCTTTTGGCTTTGTTCTCTAAGGAGAGGGAGCTAGATTCATTTTTGCAGTATGGTAAGAGAAGTATATGTTCATAAATACATACTGAGCATCTGCTGTGTACCAGTTACTGTTGTAAGCATACAGGCCATCACAATACATGATAAAAATCCAAAATTTTGAGATGTCCATGTTATCATGTGAGGATAGGTAAGTACTGTGGGGAAAAATAACTCTGGGAAGAATGCTTGTTTTCAGGAGGTAGAGTCTCAAGAAGGTGTCATTTGAGCAGACTTTGAAGAAAAACAGATAAGGCATGGAGAGAGGCTTTATATCATTTCTGAAATGGTCCAAAGTCAAGTCCAGTGGAGCCCAGCAAGGAAGAACATGTCTGTAATCCCAGCACTCTGGAGGCAGAGACAGGAGTGTCCTGAGTTGCATATTCTGAGGCTTGTCAGAAAAGGAAGAATGAAAAGATAGTGTGCCTGGAGTGGAATTGAGCAGAAAGAACAGTAGCGAATGATACAGAGGTATAGGGTGCTGATACAGGGCTTTTCTCTGTGTAGCCCTGGCTATCCTGGAACTTCATCTGTAGACCAGGCTGGCCTCCCTCAGAGATCTATCTACCTGCCTCTGCCTCCTGAGTGCTGGGATCAAAAATGTGAGACCACAGACTTGAAAACCAAGATAGGCCCTTGACCTTGTAGATACAGCTGTCCTTGAACGCTTGTCTTCCTGTCTCTTCTGAAGTGCTGGAATTATAAAAGCATATGGCACAATTGATACAAGACTTGAAAAATAGGTTTTTGATGGGTTGCTTTTGGCAGCTGGTTTTAGACAGGTTAAATGTCCTGAGTCTGCTAGTAAATGTATAGTGAAGCTAAGTGTAGTTGATTGCGTGCAAGTGACCGCAGCTACTGGGGAGGTTGAGGGAAGAGGACCAAGTTCAAGACCAGCTTGGGTAACCTAGTGAGATTCCACTTCAGAAAAAAAGACAAGTAGGTAGTGGATATTCAAGTCAAACTCTGGAGAAGAGAACCTAAAACCACAGGACTGGATGAGGTGACAGAAACCTAAGAAGAGAGAACTGGAACACACCAACACAGAGTTGGAGGAGATCCCCAAGGAGAATTCTTCAAAGCAGCAGCAAGCAGTTATGAGGAAGAAGAAAAACCAGAGAATAATCTAGAACTGGGCTACTAAATACATGCAGCTAGTGGCCACATGTGGCTGGCTTCTCCTCTTGGTTTGTGACTCCTGAATGAGTACATGAAGTACAGAACATGAAGGAACATCCTAGATAGTGCTGACCCAAAAGCCAGCTGAAGAACCTATGTCAAAGGTCAGAGGGTCAGAAACTCCTTAAAAAGAAACTCAGGAATCCAGACCTGGTGTTGAGTTCAGTGTTAATCACCAGGGATTCTGTGGACTTACTTTGGCAGGAAGGAATGCAATATTCTTGAGAGAAGCGTATTCAGAACAACACAGGAAGGATTTAATATGAGGAAATGTAGACAAAATTTGTAAATGGCTCAAGTGAACTTTGTGCAGAACATTTTCTGATTCTGTTCCAAAGAGAAACACAGCTCCAATACTTGAATCGTCAGTAAATGCTGCATTAAAACACCGTGGATCAGTTTTTTGAACCCTAGTAGAAGCATCTGAAAAATGTTTAAAGACAAAAAGAGTTGGACCCACCTCCGTGGACCTTGTCATTGTATGTGAGGTTTACGGGGTTTTACACACTTAACTGCATGGTGATTTCCAACCACAGTCCAAAGTTTTCTAGGACTTTATTATGTGTGGGAGGATTTGTAACATAGCGGTGCATTCTTGATGAAAGGATGAATAATGAAGTAGCACAGCAATCACTTCCGCCAGGAATTTAGAAAAAGACTGACCCTGCCATTCAGTACAAGCATACGCATTGGTTTCCCATTCAGTACAAGCATACGCATTGGTTTCCCATTCAGTACAAGCATACGCATTGGTTCAAGCAGTAGTGACTTACTCATATGAGTACTTTATCTCAGGACTCCACCAAAGAAAAGCTTTTTGTTCCTTAAACAGATTGTAAAATAGAATCAAATTCTATACTTCAGGGGATTTTTACTTTAAAGTTAATGACATCTAAGTCAAAAGTCTGTACTATTGAAAAAAAGTGCCATAGACATTTCTGCACTTTTGAAAAACTGAAGTATTTCAGTGAAAAAACGTCAATGGGATTGTTTCATTTCAGGTAGGATTGTAAATAAAATGACAATGGCACTGTTGGTAGTTTGCAGAATTGTTTGTTTGCAAGGACACATATTTTTGTTTTTGTTTTTTAAAAGGGATTGGAGGGAGCCAAGCAATTTGGTCCAGTGGAGACTGGGATCCCTGGAGAATTGGTAAGCCCCAGGCCAGTAAGAAAGACCCTGTCTCCAAAATCTAAGTGGATAGCACCTGAGAAAACACGCTCATGGCTGTCCTCTGCCCTCCATATATACACTATGGCACCCAACTTCACATTTGTACAGAGATAAGGGAATGTGATTTTTTACAGAGAAGATTAACCTTGTAAACTAACCATTAATAATTACATCTGGAAATGCAAAAGCATTAATCCCTGCAAAAGCAGTTAGGTCTTTTGAGTTCAAAGTCAACCTGGTCTACAGAGCAAGTTCCAGGTCAGCCAGAGCTACACAGAGAAACCCTGTCTTGACAAAAATAAAAATAAATTATTACTATTTCCATACTACTTAAAAAGAAATCAGTAATTTTTCCATAAGTACAGAGATGGAATCTGAAGCCAGATAGATATCCTGGGTTCAAATCTTACTTCATCTGATTTTTTGTTATTGTTTTCAGGCAGGGTTTCCCTATATAACTGACTGTCCTAGAACTCACTATATAGACTAGATTTATAGAGATCCACCTGCCTCTGCCCCTGAATTCTGGATTACAGAAATGTGCCACCACACCCTGCCTATGGCTCTTAGCTTGGCTTTTCCAGTTACTTACAATCTTATAAAATGGCACTCATCCCAGTAGTAACAGCTGCCTTGGTATTGGAGTAAAGAGTGGGTGAAGAATACTTATAAAACATTTCTGCAGTGTGCATATTAAAAGCACTCAAAAGATGCACCTGATTCACAGAAGTAGTTTTGTCAAACTGTGTTTCCCTGGAATACTGAATATATCAAAAGATGTGTTATTTCAGCAACTAAACTGAGTTGGTTTTTGAGTTTGTGGGTTTTGGTTTTTGTCTTATGGGGGTTGGTTTGTTTGTTTGTTTGTTTGTTTGTTTGTGACAGGGTCTGTCTTGTAGCCCTGGCTGTCCTGGAACTTTTCATGTAGACCAGGCTGGCCTCCAGGTCAGAGATTCGTCTCTTTCTGCCTCTCAAGTGCTAGGATCAAGGGCATAGGCCACCACCAGGCATTCATACAGTAGATTCTAATGCTTTTGAGATAACTTTGTCTTTTAAGATTAAAGTTTGAAGCCCGGCGTGGTGTCTTACACCTTTAATCCCAGCACTGGGAGGCAGAGGCAGGCGGATTTCTGAGGACAGCCAGGGCTATACAGAGAAACCCTGTCTCAAAAAACAAAAACAACAAAAAAAAAAGATTAAAGCTTGAGTCAGGCACGGTGTCACAGGCACATCTTTCTTTTATCCCCCAACTCCGGGAGGAGGTATGTAAATCTCTGAATTCAAGGCCAACCTGGTCTATATAGCAAGATTTAGGACAGCCAGAAAATGTCTCAAAACAACCAACAACCAAAAAAGATTAAATTTTACCGTGGAATCTTAGCCTCTATGTTCAAATACAGCATTTAGTGAGGTTGCTGAAAAAACTTTAGGACTAGGGTTGTACAGCACAGTGGTTAAGAGTTGGCTTGTGGCCGGGTGTGGTGGCACACGCCTTTAATCCCAGCACTCGGAAGCAGAGGCAGAGGCAGGCGGATTTCTGAGTTCGAGGCCAGCCTGGGCTACAAAGTGAGTTCCAGGACAGCCAGGGCTATACAGAGAAACCCTGTCTCAAAAAACCAAAAAAAAAAAAAAAAAAAAAAAAAAAAGTTGGCTTGTGGAGCTGGAGAGATGGCTCAGTGGTTAAGAGCACCGACTGCTCTTTCAAAGGTCCTGGGTTCAAATCCCAGCAACCACATGGTGGCTTTACAACCATCCTTAACAAAATCTGACTCCCTCTTCTGGAGTTTATGAAGACAGCTACAGTGTGTACTTACACATACATACATACATAAATCAATAAGGATGGCCTTGAAGTGCCAGAATTAAAGGTGTATACCACTAAGTCTGGGAAGCCATCCTATCTCTGGGGGAAAAAAAAAAAAAAAAAAGATGGTACAATTTGAAAAAAAAACCAGGGCCGGGCGTGATGGCGCGCGCCTTTAATCCCAGCACTTGGGAGGCAGAGGCAGGCGGATTCTGAGTTTGAGGCCAGCCTGGTCTACAGAGTGAGTTCCAGGATAGCCAAGGCTATACAGAGAAACCCTGTCTCGAAAAAAACAAAAACAAAAAAAAACCTTCACTAAAACTCATTTTCATTTTTGGTATGAGTCAGGGGACAGTATACACAGGTTGTTTGCACACAGCATGGGATGTTGTGTCAGTGGTGAGGAATTGCATCAGGCTAAAGTGCTGCTCTCATTCTTAAGGTTGTTGTTGTAGCTCTAAAGCAATGACCCAAAAGCCATGGTTATTAAAATGGTGTGAAATGTGTTAGTACTACTATCACTGGATACCCTGGTTTCACCCAGGAAAGGAACAATATCTCTTTAGTGATCTGTGCTGGTACACCTGGTATCTCTGTTATTTCTAGACTTCAACCATTTCATCTGTTCAGTCCCTACATAGTTTTTCAAAGAACTATAGATTAGTGGTTTAGATAGCCATTACCCCCACACACACCCCAAAGAACAAATTCTGTGTATCTAAATAGCCATCATCATGGCTGGAAATGTAATTCAGTGGTAAAAGTACAAAAAGCAATGGGTTGGTGGTGGCACAAACCTTTAATCCCAGCTGTTGGGAGGCAGGAGCAGGCAAGAATTTGAAGCCAGCCTGATCTACAGGGCAAGTTCCAGGACAGCCAGGGCACACAGAGTAACTGTCTTGAAAAGCACAAAAGGCTTGGATTCTATCCCCCAGCGCTACCCCCTACCTACCCACCCCCACCCCCCAAAAAAGGTGATAGCCACCTCATTAGTTTTCTACCAATCCCATGTAAACTGAAAGCAGGATTAGTGTCTTACTCTGAAAAATTTTAAAGCAAGCAAAGTAATTGTATAAAATTTAAATTTTATGATCATGATCAGACCTTTTTACATTTAACACAATGGACATATTATTTTCCCCAACGGAAAATTTTCTGAATCATACTATGTTGCACATAGAATAGAAAAAAAAAAAAATTCAGGTGCTTATTCAAGTTTCTAAAGACTGCCGATTACAAGCCACTATTACTTCCAAACTCTGAAGTCATCAACGTGATTGTGTAGTACTATATTTCAAAAAGTCATTATTCAGATAAAGTAGTCGGTCCTCTTGTCACTTTTTTTTTTTTTTAAGACTCTGTTCCACCACAACTTCCTGAGACCTGTGAAGAAGCTGTAGTCTTGTGGTCAGCCACTACACAGTACTGGCAGTCTTACAATAAGGGAAAATGGTGAAGGGTGTTATGTGTCAATCAGTTGTAGTCTGCTGATCTGATTAGAAGCCTTGACAAATGCCTGGTGACGATTGCAGATAACTGCCAAGCATATGGGGATAATACAGTAGCCCACTGTTTTGGGATCCGCTCTCGTACAAGAATAAAGGAACAAAAACATCTGTAAGTACGGTATCAAGAAAATAATTGTCCACAACCAAAAGGGCAGGGAAAGTAACCGGGCTTTCAAGGAGTGTGTCCACGTGGTTCCTTCCCGAGGCTCCTCGGGGTGCTGCTGAATGTGTTCCAAAGCTAACCTGTTGTAAGTCTCATTGATTTCAAAAACATAATAAAACGCTGCTGCGCTTGCTAGCAAGTACAGTCCCACTCCAATCCATCCCATCCGCTGACGGAAGTTCATCATTCTCCATGCTCTGTGCCTTCAATGCAAACACAGAAAAATTATTGTTAGAATCTAATAATGTTGCCATGGCAACTATTCCAAGTGCACTTGATTTAAATTCAAGAGTTCTGAAAAGCACGAGCATTTTAAGATTTAACAGCTGTAAACAGCTTACAGGTGGTTTTAT
The DNA here is from genome assembly GCA_902729485.2 of Mus minutoides. Classification (NCBI taxonomy): domain Eukaryota; kingdom Metazoa; phylum Chordata; class Mammalia; order Rodentia; family Muridae; genus Mus; species Mus minutoides. Next base: position 157,868 of record LR750834.1, read on the forward strand.
ATAACAGTTGTGAGCACATAAAAATACTGTTTCAGTATCTACTGAGTGCTGTTATTTATGTGAACCCCACAGAGTGAATGAATCATCACTTCTTGCTTGAGTAGACCCAGTACACCTTCGTTTCGGATAATGAACCATCTAGTTTCCCCACAGGACATTGCACCTGACAGTTGAAATGCTTTCTGGCTTAACACTATTTCAGACGTGGGCACTGGGCTGGGTTCTACTCGTTAAACCAACGTCGGAGTCCCCAAGTTAAGACGGTAACTCTTTCAAACACTTACAGTGGTCCCGAAAATCTTCCTGTTCCCCCCGCAAGCGAGCAAGAGTCACTCAGTTCTGAACAGTCAGGTGCCTTTGGCATTTCAGGACAAGCCACCTTAAGAGAAACCCTCTGGGTCGCGCAGCTGAAGAAGGTGAGCGCGGCCGGCGGAGCACGAGCCAGTAGTGATTAAGCCCAGCGTGACTACGGCTGGTCACGCGGCGGCGGCGGCGGCGGGCCCCGTCGCCCTCCGGAGCCCCAGGCGGGGGGGAACCACCTGGAAGTGCCGGGCCCGCCCCCCGCAGCACCCGCCGCCGAGCCGGGCAGTGGCGCCGCCAGACCTGGCCTGCAGAGCCCCGAGCTCGGCTCCCGGCTGCACGCCGGACCAGCCTGACAGCCAAGCGACAGCCAAGCTGAGCGGCCCCGGGTCTCACCTTCCTGTCCTGAGTGGCCCGCCCGCTCGCAGTCCCGGATACCGCCGCAGTCAGAGCTTCCGTCTAGGGCCGGAAACGTGCGCCTGCCTCTCATGACGTCAGGCTGACTGCTTCGCGCCGCCTCCGGAGGCGGTTGTCTGCTCCCGGAGGTGTTTGCCGCGGCTGTTGTGCTCTCGGCCGGGAGGCGAGCACGGGAGTCCTTGTCTCTCCTAAGCCTCGCAGAGGTCAGACGCCCTCCCCGGGACCCAAGCGATGCATCTATGGACAGGTGGTCCGCAGGCCTGACGGCGTTCGTATTTAGGCGCCGGTGGCGGGTGGGCAAAGAACTGCTCGGGAGTCAGACACGGTTAACTTAATGGATGCTCTGTTTTCTCAGGCTCCCGGACCTCTGCGTGTTAAAGAGACGAGCACGCACATCACTGTGAGCGGCGGTGGCGGCGGCGGCGGCGGCTTGGCTCCCTGGTCGAGTTAGGATTTAAATACTCTGAGCACCATGACACTGAGACTTCTAGAAGACTGGTGCAGGGGGATGGATATGAACCCTCGGAAAGCACTATTGGTTGCCGGCATCCCTCCGACCTGCGGAGTAGCAGACATAGAGGAGGCCCTGCGGGCTGGCCTTGCTCCCTTAGGGGAACACAGACTGCTTGGGAGGATGTTCAGGAGGGATGAGAACAAGAATGTAGCCTTGATTGGGCTTACAGTAGAGTCTGCAATGCCCTAGTCCCCAAGGAGATACCTGCAAAAGGTGGTGCCTGGAGAGTGATCTTTAAGCCTCCTGATGCTGATAGTGACATTTTGTGCAGATTAAATGAGTTTTTAAAGGGAGAGGGCATGACGATGGGTGAATTAACCAGAGTTCTTGGGAATCGGAATGACCTTCTCCGCCTAGACCCTGAAATTCGAGCACCCATGTTAGCACAGGCATTAGATGAGGTCCTTAAGCCTACCTTGCAGTATCTGAGGTACAAAAAGCTGAGTGTGTTCTCAGGCAGGGATCCTCCAGGACCAGGTGAGGAAGAATTTGAATCTTGGATGTTTCATACTTACCAAGTAATGAAAGCATGGCAGGTGTCAGATGTAGAGAAAAGAAGGCGGTTGATAGAGAGTCTTAGAGGTCCAGCATTTGAAATTATTCGAGTCCTCAAGATAAACAACCCTTTCATTACAGTTGCAGAATGCCTGAAGACGTTTGAGACAATATTTGGGATTATTGATAATCCTAGAGCATTGCAGGTCAAATACCTTACTACTTACCAGAAGAATGATGAAAAGCTGTCTGCCTATGTTCTAAGGTTGGAGCCTTTATTACAGAAACTGGTTCAGAAAGGAGCAATTGAGAAAGAAGTTGTGAATCAGGCCCGTCTAGACCAAGTCATTGCTGGGGCAGTACACAAGTCAGTTCGAAGTGAGCTTGGACTGCCCGAGGGTAGCCCAGCCCCAGGCTTACTGCAGTTGCTGACACTGATTAAAGATAAGGAGGCCACAGAAGAAGAGGTCCTCCTTCAGGCCAAATTAGAAGGCTATTTCACTTGACCCAAGACCCAAGGCTGTCATGAGCAGAACAAGATGGATATGCTCATTGCAGTGATCAGCCCATCCACTCTTTATGCTGCCAAAGTAACTCGCCCTTTGTCGTGTTGTTTGCTGAATGTCTCCCCAATGTTTTACTGATAAAAATGATGTCATTCTACACTGATAATTATTTAAATCAAAAGACCATTCTGGGGCTGGTGAGATGGCTCAGCGGGTAAGAGCACCCGACTGCTCTTCGGAAGGTGATAAGTTCAAATCCCAGCATCCACATGGTGGATCACAACCATCCTTAACGAGATCTGGCGCCCTCTTCAGTGTACTTACATATAATAAATAAAATAAAAATCTTTAAAAAAAAAAAAAAAAAAAAAAGACCATTCTGCTAGTACAGTGTCCCAGCAAGTCAAAGTTTATATGCATGTTTAATAGTCATATGTGATGGTGCTATCAGTTATCAATAGTTTTCAGGTGTTGCCCACATTTATGCTGAAGACCCTGAGCCAAGGCTGGCTAAGATATTTAGAGTTTCTTTTACTATAAGTCAGTTATTGATTCAGTGCAATCAAAAAGCACAACTGAATGCTGTGGTCAATTCTTTTTTTTTTTTTTTTTTTTTTTTTTTTTTTTTTCGAGACAGGGTTTCTCTGTATAGCCCTGGCTGTCCTGGAGTTCACTTTGTAGACCAGGCTGGCCTCGAACTCAGAAATCTGCCTGCCTCTGCCTCGCGAGTGCTGGGATTAAAGGCGTGCGCCATCACGCCCTGCTCCGCTGTGGTCAATTCTACAACTAGTTTTAGGTTTGTGACTATCTGATGTGTTGCCAAAAGGTCTGCTTCTAAATATCATTTTCTTGGAGTAATAAATGAAAATAAAATATTTGATCTTTGTATACATTGTATACTACATTTGAATGAAAATAATTTTTTGGTTTTGTTTTTAAGACAGTTTTGCCAGGCGTGGTGGTGCACACCTTTAATCCCAGCACTCGGGAGGCAGAGGCAGGCGGATTTCTGAGTTCGAGGCCAGCCTGGTCTACAGAGTGAGCTCCAGGACAGCCAGGGCTATACAGAGAAACCTTGTCTCCAAAAACTAAACAAACAAACAAAAAAAGACAGTTTCTCTGTGCAGCTCTAGCTGTGCTGGAACCCACTCTATAGATCCAGGGTAGTCTCAAACTAAGAAATGTGCCTCCTGGTGCTGGAATTAAAGGCCTGCACAACTACACCAGGCTGAACAAAAGCTTTTATAGTGTGAATCTGAAAGCCACTGACTGAAATTACAGACTTAGTTCTTTGAACTCTTGGCACCTAGGGGATAGGAGCTTGCTTGTTTGACAGGAACCAGACTATAAACAGATTGTGGCAAGTAATAAAGCCCATCAATATTGAATTTGGAGGGAGAAAGGGAAGATGAAGGTTTGCTATAACCCCAGTGCTTAACAAGTAAAGCCAAGCCAGGCGTGGTGGTACAAACCTTTAATCCCAGCACTTGGGAGGCAGAGGCAGGCAGATTTCTGAGTTCGAGGCCAGCCTGGTCTACAAAGTGAGTTAGTTCCAGGACAGCCAGAGCTACACAGAGAAACCCTGCCTCAAAAAAAAAAAAAAAAACCAAGTAAAGCCAAAGTCAGGAAGCCTGGCCTCTCAAGGCTAGCCCAAACTACAGAGGGAGACCCTAAGCCAGCCGGGCATGGTGGCACACGCCTTTCTGCTCCTGTGATGGGCTTCCACAAGATCTATAATGCTTAATTAAGGTTCTAACATCCTCCCTAGGCCCCTAGAGCCTCAGCACTAGGAGGCACCCTTCTCCACCTGTCTGTTGCCACCACTGCCAAATGTCATGGGATATAAGCTGTCAAAGACCAGCACTTAAAGGTCTCTGTGCCCACCAATGATCTACCGAGAATAAAAAGACCTGGGGCCAGGGGCTGGCCACATTCCTACCTGTAAAACCACAGACAAGTTATTTTTCTGTGCCTCATCTTATTCATAAAATGGGAGGTAGGAAAAGACTTGGCTGCTGCTTCAGCTAGTACTTAGTCCCCGGCCAAGGACATGTCCAAGGTCAGCCATTATTACTGAGTCTGAATAAACCTTCAGAGCAGGGATTATCCTGTCAAGTTTACCCCCTCAGCTTAGGGTCTCACATACAGAAGAGGTGTAGCATTTATTAATGCTTCTGTGTCTATACAATATGTGAAGTTTCTCACCGAGGCAGCAAATGAGTGACCTGCAGGACAGTGCATATAATGTATCTTAAGCCACTATACAAACACGGGCAGAATCCCAGCTCTCAAGAGTCCACATGCCATTCTGCAGTGGAGAACATAAGGAAACTTTCCATGTATTCCTAACTCAGAGTAATCTATCACACTTCCAAGACTACATGCACACATGATGACCCAGTCTGGCCTTGATTCTTTGTGTAGCTCCCTCTCTTAGCAGAGAGAACAGCAGCCTTGCAAGAACGAGGACAGCTCTCATTACTGCTTGTTTCATCTTGGGCATACATTCATTTCCCCAGGTGTGATTTTAGTTTCCCTGTATGTAGGGTATGTAGAGCTTTGTCTTTGGAGGCAGGGTCTCCATGTTTTGTTTTTGTTTTTGTTTTTTTTGTTTTTTGAGACAGGGTTTCTCTGTATAGCCCTGGCTGTCCTGGAGTTCACTTTGTAGACCAGGCTGGCCTCGAACTCAGAAATCCGCCTGCCTCTGCCTCCGGAGTGCTGGGATTAAAGGCGTGCGCCACCATGCCCGGCGAAAACATTTTCTTTTTTTTTTTTTTTTTTTTGTTTTTCGAGACAGGGTTTCTCTGTATAGCCCTGGCTGTCCTGGAACTCACTTTGTAGACCAGGCTGGCCTCGAACTCAGAAATCCGCCGGCCTCTGCCTCCCAAGTGCTGGGATTAAAGGCGTGCGCCACCACGCCCAGCTGAAAATATTTTCTTAAAGGACTGAAAAACTGGAGAGATGGCTCAGTAGTTAAGAGCACTGACTGCTCTTCTAGAGGTCCTGAGTTCAATTCCCAGCAGCCACATGGTGGCTCACAGCCATCTGTAATGGGATCCGATGCCCTCTTCTGGTGTGTCTGTACATAAAATAAATCTTTTAAATAATAATAATAATAATAATAATAATAATAATAATAATAATAATAGCAGAACCCACAGAAGGAGGCTGCTTTTCTAGCTACTTTCCATGACTGGCTTAGCTTGCTTTATTTTTTTGGTTTTTCGACAGGGTTTCTCTGTAGCTCTGGCTAACCTAGAACTCAGAAATCTGCCTGCCTCTGCCTCCCGAGTGCTGGGATTAAAGGTGTATGCCACCACGCCCGGCTTAGCTTGCATTTTTATACAACCCAGAAGACCACCTGTTCAGGGGTGACCCTCACCACAATGGGCTGGGTCTCCATTAATTATCAGTCATAAAACTGCCCCCACAGACTGGCTTATAGGCCAATCTCACGGGGGGGGGGGGGGGCATCTTCTTTCTAGAGATTCCCTCTTCCCAGGTGACTCCAGCTGTGTCGAGTTCACGAAAGCCTAACCAGCATTCTGCATAGTTCTAACCAGCGTTCTGTATAGCACTAACCAGCGTTCTGTATAGCACTAACCAGCGTTCTGTATAGCACTAACCAGCGTTCTGTATAGCACTAACCAGCGTTCTGTATAGCACTAACCAGCGATAGCACTAACCAGCGTTCTGTATAGCACTAACCAGCTTCTGCATAGCACTAACCAGCGTTCTGTATAGCACTAGCCAGCGTTCTGTATAGCACTAACAAGCACTGTGTTGTTTTATTTCTTAGATGGCACAAATGCACAGCCCTAAAGTAATGGTAGGGTGTAAGGGTCCGTGATTCGCTGAAGAATGGTATCCTGGACTCAAATAGTATGTAAACACAAAAAGTATTTTATGCTGCAGAAATCCAGCATGCTGGGGTCTCCCATTACCAAGACAGACACCCGACTGAGCTTGAAGGCTCTATTTGAAGCATATTAGGGGAATTCTGGAATAGGTGACCTTATCTGGCTCTATCTTTTTTTTTTTTTTTTTTTTTTAGTTTTTTGAGACAGGGTTTCTCTGTATAGCCCTGGCTGTCCTGGAACTCACTTTGTAGACCAGGATGGCCTTGAACTCAGAAATCCGCCTGCCTCTGCCTCCCGAGTGCTGGGATTAAAGGCGTGTGCCACCACACCCAGCTTGGCTCTACCTTTTAGAGACATTCCAAAACCATTATGGGGCACAGGAGCTGGAAACTGTTGCCGACCCATTTTTCTTGCTTCAGGCCAGGTGACAGACAGGGCAGTTTCTGACTAACCTCCTGATGCCTGGGTTTTCAGGCCTAATCTCTTGAACTGCCAGTTTGAAGCCTGTCATAGAGTCAGCCTGCCTCATCAAGGGAAGGAAGGTGAGTATGTAGGGACTCTGCACTGGCTCTGTGACTTCTCGGTAAAGTTTAAAACATAAGTAGGGCCGGGCGTGGTGGCGCACGCCTTTGATCCCAGCACTCGGGAGGCAGAGGCAGGCGGATCTCTGAATTCGAGGCCAGCCTGGTCTACAAAGTGAGTTCCAGGACAGCCAGGGCTATACAGAGAAACCCTGTCTCGGAAACCCCCCCCCAAAAAAAAAAAAAACCGTAAGTAAAATTGTTCACACCCATTAAGTCCTTACATGAAAATAACAAGAATAGATGCCACCAGTCATTGGAGAGAGAACCACAGGAACGCCCACCTTTCCAAAGTTATGCATTTAATCACCATTACATGGTACAGAGCACTGAATAGACCCAGACCAGTCAGAGCAGAACAGATCTCTGGTCTACACAGCAAGTTCCAGATCAGCCGAGGTTACATAGTGAGGCCCTGTCAGAAAATAAAAATGTTATATTTCTGCTTTGCTTCAGTGAAGACTTCTTCCTATTTGTGTAATGTAGCAGAGGTTGAACAGGCAAAGCAAATGAAACAAGAGATAAAATATGAAAAGACATTTCTTTAAGTTTTGTTAAGAGTTATTCACACATACAACTCGGTGAAGTGCTTCCTCCTTAGGGAGTGACCAGGCCAGCTGCCCAGGATTCCTCCCAGAGCAGGAGACGGGTCCAGCCTGGGGAACTGCCTGGTCCTTTTGAGCTTCATGCAGACCAGGGCAGCTGAAGGGAGAGGCGTTCCCATCTTCCAGGAATTCTGCTGGACACTTGCTATCCTAAGAACAACCCCCCCACCACCACCTTTGTTTGAGGATTTTCCCTACCCGAGTGGATCTGCTCCTGGTTAGAGGTGGGCGGATGCCAGCTTGTAAGCTGCATTCTTCCTGGCTGTACCCGTGGATTTAGAGGGCACGTGACACTGCAGTAGATTGTCTAGATTTCAGCTCCCACCTTCCCACTTAGTCCGGCTCAGTGCTCCTCGTAGGTCTGGGTACTCCTGCTTCATCACAGTGCTTGTTTGATTATTTGTCGCAGTGGTGGGCAGTGGTGGGCAGTGGTGGGCATTGAACCCAGGGCCTTATGCATGTTAGGCAAGCCCTCTGCTGTTCAGCTACATCCCCTGTACCTTACTTTACCATTTTTTCATACTCGTGTACAGTCTCTAACTGTATGCAAGCCTTATGTGTTATCCAAGCCTGCCACTCCCCCAAACTGTAATCATTCAGGCTCACTCAGTTCCTTTGGGTTAGGATCTAGTCTGGGTGTTCGGGGGTGGCTTGTGAGTGATGTCACAGGCCTCCGCTACAAGACCCTGAAGCTGCATGAGGCTCTTCATTCATCCAGCTATTGGTGCTAAATCAGCTCACGGCACGCCACGCCACGCCACGTCCTAGCACCCAAGATTTTGTCTGCTGGGACTGTCTGGGTGACCAGGGTTTCCTTACAACACAGTAGGGGGCTTTTTATTCCAAAGGGCTGGGCTGGGTTTGCTTCAAAATGGAGAATGGGAAGTTCCTATTAAATGTTCCTCTGGAGACAGTATACCCAGCGGCCATATCTGGGGATAGAGGGCTTTATCATATGCCCAACTCCAAAGACCTTCAACACTGCCCCAATCCATATGGATCGTGAAGACAAGACATAGACCTATCCTGTCCATAGGCATTGTCAAGTGTAATGATTCAGAGAAACCTGCGTACATCTGAAACAGCTGGTCTTTTTTTCTTTTCTTTTCTTTTTAACTTGAAATCTGATAGAAAAAAATATAGCAACCCCAAAACCTAGCTCTTCAATTTTCTCTTTCTCTTTCTTTTTTTTTTTTCCTGCCTTCTTTTCCCCCTGAAAGGTAGTACTGGGGATTGGACCAAGGTGTGTTCTAAGTGCTAAACTTGCTTTGATAGTGTGTTGTGCCCCGTGGCCCCTCAGAATTTGTTTCCTGTCTAATAAGTTCATCCCATTAGCAAATGCAAGTCTGCCCTAGGAAGAAGGCTTGCTTCTGTCATGGGAGAAACAGCCTACAAATTCAGGCACTCTCTCATTCCCCAGGAGGCCCTCTATTATTGCACTGAATCCAACAGCCTGCCACAGTTGATGTTCTCCAGGCTTTTTCTGGCAACCACGAGGCTTCTTCCTGGGGTTGTGTATACTCAAGCTGCAAAGGAAAAGTGCCCAGGAGAAGTTAAACAAGTTTGGATACACTCAAAAATAAATAAAGAAGGAAAGAAGGAAGGAANGGGCTGGTGAGATGGCTCAGCGGGTTAGAGCACCCGACTGCTCTTCCGAAGGTGATGAGTTCAAATCCCAGCAACCACATGGTGGCTTACAACCACCCGTAACGAGATCTGACGCCCTCCTCTGGTGCGTCTGAAGTCAGCTACAGCGTACTTATGAAGAATAATAAGAAATGAATCCTTGGACCGGAGAGACCAACCGGAGCAAGCCAGGCTGTCCAGAGCGAGTGGAGCCGAACTGAGCCGAACGGGGACGGCCGGAGCAAGCGGGGGAACGCCGGAGCTAGCAGGGCCGGAGCGAGTGGGGCCGAATGGGGACGGCCGGAATGAGCGGGGCCAAACCGGAGCAAGTGGGGCTGGCCGGAGCGAGCGGGGTCGAGCAGAGCGAGTGGGGTTGACCGGAACAAGGGGAAAAAAAAAAAAAAAGAAAGAAATCTGCCTGCCTCTGCCTCCGGAGTGCTGGGATTAAAGGCGTGCGCCACCACGCCTAGCTCTTTCTTTCTTTCTTTCTTTCTTTCTTTCTTTCTTTCTTTTTTTTTTTTGGACATTAAAAAAAAATATTTCTTTATTACATATACAGTGCTCTGCCTGCATATATATCAGCACACAAGAAGAGGGCAGCAGATCTTATGATAGATGGTTGTGAGCCACCATGAAGTTCCTGGGAATTGAACTCAGGACCTCTGAAGAGCAACCAGCGCTGCTCTTAACCTCTGAACGAACTCATCGGCCACAGTTGTTGTTCTTTTTTTCTTTTTTTAAAGATTTATTTTATTTTATTATATGTAAGTACACTGTAGCTGTCCTCAGACACTCCAGAAGAGGGAGCCAGATCTCGTTACGGATGGTTGTGAGCCACCATGTGGTTGCTGGGATTTGAACTTATCACCTTCGGAATAGCAGTCGGGTGCTCTTACCCGCTGAGCCATCTCACCAGCCCCTTAAATTATTTTTATTTATTTTTATTTATTTATTTGTTTGGTTTTGCGAGACAAGGTTTCTCTGTATAGCCCTGATAATTTGAGCCGGGCATGGCGTTTAATCCCAGCACTCGGGAGGCAGAGGCAGGCAGATTTCTGAGTTCGAGGCCAGCCTGGTCTACAAAGTGAGTGCCAGGGCAGCCAGGACTACACAGAGAAACCCTGCCTCAAAAAACAAAACAAAAAAACCCAAACAAATAAAAAGATTTATTTATTTAATGTATATGAGTATACTGCAGCTGTCTTCAGACATACCAGAAGAGGGCACTGGATTCCATTACCGATGGTTATGAGCCACCGTGTGGTTGCTGGGAATTGAACTCAGGAACTACTGGAAGAGCAGTCGGTGCTCTTAACTACTGAGCCATCTCTCCAGCCCTCAGCCACAGTTTTTAAAGATTTGTTTTCTGTTCCTGGGCCTGTACATGCATGCCACCATACAGTACACCTAAAGCTGTCAGTGGACAGTTTGTAAGAGTTGGTTCTCTTCTTCCACTGTGTGGGTTCCAAGAAATCAAATACAGGTGTCTCAGGGGATGCCTGATCCTGTGTGTGTGTGTGTGTGTGTTCTCCTCCAAGGATGCCAAACGGTGCTGCTTATCAAGTACCTCAAACTGTACAGTCTGCACAGTGTGCTTTAAACTAGATCCGGTTGTCACGGTGTGCTTTGAACTAGATCCGGTTGTCGTGGGAGTCACCTCCCTCCTTTAAGTCAGGCTGCATCCATTCTGGGCCTGAAGACTTGCCTGCTGACAGGTGGTCAGCAGAACTGGCAGGTGTCTGTGGTGAGGGTGGAGAGCCCTCATTTCTCAATAAGGTGCGCCTGGACTTTCATTAATTACCCGAGCACTGTGAAGGTCTGTATGCCTTGGAAACTGCACAGCTGGAAAGGGTCACCTCTTCTCACCAGATATAATGCCCCCATCCTGAAGTTAACAAGGCAATGGTCTATCAATCAGCAGAGCTCTCGGATCAGCCGCTCACACCCAAGATTCTCTTACAGTGAGTCAGCAGCCTTCGCCTTCACAGAGCGAGGGGTGAGCAGTTGGTGGAGTCAGCGGGAAGGGAATCAACCACCTCACAGCAGAGACCCGCGGTTCCTAAATCCTTTGGAAACCCGACTGCTATTTATCAGAAAACAAATACAAAAAAACAAACAAACAAACAAAATGCCAATGAAGAAACCCGAGCCCAGGCCCGGGGTGGTAAAGGTGGCTGCGTTCCTGATTTAGATGAAAAGGAAAATGCAATTGATTCTCATAATTACAAGGGAATCACACAGCTAGGGCGTTTCCAAATCCCCCACACATCTGTTATCATAATTTATTCCCGGGCAATCTCCTGCTTTGAATGACCTTTTATGACAGTACTTCCCCCAGTAGTTAATGTTTAGTGTACACGTCTGGCCCTCCTGCTGGTTTTATGACCTTCTTGGGGGCAGAGACCATGCATTCATAAAGCCCCAGCACTTGGCATAGGATTCGTTAAGACTTGTCTTGCAATCCACAGAATCCCACTGGATGCAACTGAAGCAGAAAGAGGGCTTTGTTCTGAAGAGCCCCAGGGTAGAGGTGCAGCTACGTCTTGGGCGCCCAGGAACCGGGTCCCACAATTATTCCTATTTTTCGTCTTCCTCATTAACACCTCTCACTGTTTCTCTTCATTCGACTGAAAAGCTGGCTGCCAGGATCCGCCTAGCCAACGACCCAACTTGTCCAGCCCTGCAAGCAGCGCCTCAATCACTCTCTGGATCCCAACCTTCCCAAGTCTCCAGAGTCTGAGTCTTTGATTGGTCCGGCCTCGGTGAGGTGTTCACCTCTAGTCCAATCAACTGTGGCCAGAGGGGTGCGGTCCAATGAACGAGGTTGTTCCTATGGTAACCATGTGCGGTGGGGGTGGGACGGTGCAGGAAGTAAGGCAGTTCCCAGAAAAAGGGGAGAAGAGGGCAGGGCTGCTGAACAATAGGGGGCCACGTTCTGGTAAATTCGTGGTGTTCCGTAAATGCTCGCCGAGCTGCTTTTCTTTGAACACAGTAGGTCCCTAGACGCTGCTGAGACGTTATGGCCCAGGTCCTCTGTAATGGCTCTTGGTAACCTGCATTCCCTTGGCCTGCCTCACGCCTGCTTTCAACCTTTGGCCTTCTAAGTGGTCTCCTCTGACCCGGGCCCAGCATACACTGGGTATTGATTGTTTCTTCAAATTCCTCACCTCATCTGGGCATGATAGCGTATAATTCCCAGCAGTGGGGAAACAGAAGGATGGTTTGAGGCCAGCATGGGCTACCTAGGAAAGCTTAGACAGAGACAGACAGACAGACAGGCGCGCACGCGAACACACACACACACACACACACACACACACACACACACGTACGCACTCACACCAGACAGAGCTACACACCCCTAAAAAACAAACAACAAAAAGCCCACATCACCTTGTAGTTACTCGTTTTAAGATCGCCTTCCTCCCAGATCCTAGTATCAATAACAGCCCCACAAGACTGACCCTACAGCCTGTAGAGTAGAGGGGATATGTAATTAACATCTTATTGATCAGTCGTTTGACTGATGGGAGACGTGGGTAATTCCTTACTCTTTCCGACCCTTGGGGTGAAATGTTCCTGGAAGTCCAGGTCCTCTCACTGAAGGGATTGCTTGTCAACTTGCCTCCCTTGCTTGACCTCTATTGCTCCCTGGCGCTGCTCTTCTCTATGAAGGAGGGGCCAAACAGGCCTTTGCTTCTAGTTCTCCTTCCTGGGGAACTTGGGTTGTCCTAAGAAAAATTACTAGTCATAACAGACACAAGGCTTAAGCAATGCATCCTGAGCTGGAAAGACAGCTCAGTGGGTAAAAAAATGCGTGCCAAGTAAGCAGGACGTGAGTTCAAACCTCCAGAACCCCCCTGAAAGACAGACACAAAGCACACACACACACACACACACACACACACAAATACAAAGCGTGTGGGACAGTGAGCCTGGAGTGCACAGTGGGAAGTCACAAAACACAAGACCCTGTCCCAAACAAAACTGAAGCTGAGGACCAAAGCCCAAGGCTGTCCTCTGACCTCCAGGAAACTACTATGGTGTGCATATGATCTCTCTCTCTCTCTCTCTCTCTCTCTCTCTCTTTCTCTTTCTCTCTGTCCACTGATGTCAGAATCCCCATCCATCCATCTTTGGGTTCTTCTCCTCTCCACACTGATTCTTTGTTTATTAATATTTTCCATAAACAGAAGCAAGTTAGTCTCCAGACACAGCTTACTCTTTTTTTTTTTTTTAAGATTTATTTATTACTGAGCCGGGCGTGGTGGCGCACACCTTTAATCCCAGCACTCGGGAGGCAGAGGCAGGAGGATTTCTGAGTTCGAGGCCAGCCTGGTCTACAAAGTGAGTTCCAGGACAGCCAGGGCTATACAGAGAAACCCTGTCTCGAAAAACAAAAAAAAAAAAAAAAAAAAAAAAAAGATTTATTTATTATATGTAAGTACATGTAGCTGTCTTCAGACACCCCAGAAGAGGGCATCAGATCTCACTAAGGATGGTTGTGAGCCATCATGTGGTTGCTGGGATTTGAACTCAGGATCTTCAGAAGAGCAGTCAGTGCTCTTAACCACTGAGCCATCTCTCTAGCCCTTACTCTCTCTCTCTTTTTAAAAGAGTTATTTATTTTTATATTATGTGTATAGTTGTTTTGCCTGCATGTATGTCTGTGCACCACATACCTGCAGTGTCTACAGAGACCAGGAAAAGGCATTGGATTCTCCTGGAACTGGTATTAAAGATGGTTAAGGGCTGCCATGTGGGTGCTGAGAATAGAACCTGAGTGCTGAGTGCTGTAAATGAGCAGCCAGTGCTCTTAAATTATTGGGTTTTTTTTTGTTTTTTTTTTTTTGAGACAGGGTTTCTCTGTATAGCCCTGGCTGTCCTGGAACTTACTTTGTAGACCAGGCTGGCCTCGAATTTAGAAATCCGCCTGCCTCTGCCTCCCGAGTGCTGGGATTAAAGGCGTGCACCACCACGCCCGGCCTTTTTTTTTTTTTTTTGAAAACATTACTCTGTTGTCCTAGGTGGTCTCAGACTCACGGAGATGTTCCTGCCTCAGAATCTGAAGTACAAGGATTGCTGGTGTGAGCTACAACCATAGGCTTCCACTTTGTCCTTAAATGCAAAGAATGCCCCTTTCCCCATAATTTCAACCTAAGACCAGCAGCTTTTCCTTGTGGGCTCTGATCAGCATTTGGGGTCCTGTGTGTCTCAGACCAATCACTGGAAAGAAGGCCCCACACCTGTTCTCCAGGGTTTTGTCCTTTTAGCTTTCCCAGTGCTGCCTGCGCCCAGGGTGCGTCTTCCCTGTTCTGCCAAACCTTTCTGGAAACACCCTCATAGGTGTGTTTCTATGGTGATTTTAAATCCCATCAAGTAGACACGAAAAGTAGCCATCACAATGCCTGAGGCTAAAGCTGGCCAGGATCACTCTCTGTGGGCAAGGTCCTGACACCTAGCCAGGCCTACCTTTCTTTCTCTGTAGCCCGGGCAAGGACCTCATCTGTCGCTAGGTTCTCAAACAGGAAGCCGGCAGCTCCATCACTCAGCAGCCAGGGGCCACACAGAGACACAGTCTGTGGGGTCCTCACTCACCACAGGTTGTCATCCATATGGCACTGAGCCCTTCCCCTAGGGAGATCACCAACCGAAGGCGCAACAGGATTTTCCCAGAGGTCTCAGGCTGGCAGCTCCCCTGTGGGCCACCTGCCAGCTCTACTGCTCCATTCTCCCAACCTTCCTGATCTCCAGGCCTGTCTTCTAATGTCTCCTTATTATCCCCATTGCCACAGTGCACTTATCTGTGAGTCCCCAGCTGGTTAAACTAGCTTTCATTTTCTTCACCCGCCCCGCCCCCCACTTTTCCAAGACAGTTTCTCTGTGTAGCCCTGGCTATCCTGGAACTCACTCCGTAGACCAGTTTGGCCTTGAACTCACAGAGATCCGCCTGTCTCTGCCTCCTGAGTGCTTGGACTAAAGGTGTGTACCCCCTACCGCCCAGCAGCTCTCATTTTCTTATGCTTAAGAAGATCTGATGCTCACAGAATACAACGTAAAGTGTTTGTGGGTTTTACAATGGTCAGCGTCGACTGTCAACTTGCTATAAATCACCTGGGAAGGAAGTATTACTGAGGGATTGTCCACACTAGCCTGGCCTGTAGGCATGTCTGTGAGAGATTGTCTTATTGAGTGAGGTGGGGCGTTCCATCCAACTGTGGGTGGCACCATTCCCTAGGCCACATGCAGTAGTGGAGGTTGGTCCTGAATTGTATGAGTGAAGAAACTGAACCGAGCAAGCAAGAGAGCATGCATTCACTTCTCTCTGCTCTTGGTTATAGATGTACTATGACCAGCTGTATGGAGTTCCCACCTTGATTTCCCCACAGGGATGGACTATAACCTGGAACTGTAAGCTGAAATAAACTCCTTCCTCCCTGTAGTTGCTTACTGTCACAGCAAAGTAAATGAAGCTAGGAAAGGCTTTCTGATTGCAGATTCAGACCAGAAGGCCAAGACCCTCTGAACACCAGATCTGAAGACAGCAATCAGTGAAAGACGTTTCGAGGACCTTTACGTAAGTCTTGGTATAACTGGGGGGCTGGGGGGCGTAAAGGAGTGGCTGTTGCTGTTGAAGGTAGAAGTGCCTCCTTAAGCATGACTAATCCCTCAGCGTGAAATCCTGTGATGTGTGTGCTTGACTGTTTGCATTTGTTTCTGAGACAGGGCTTCTCTATGGAGTCCTGGCTAGCTTGGAATTTGTTATGAGGACCAACCCTCCCATTCACAGAGATCTCTCTGCCTCTGCCTCTGCCTCTGCTTCCCAAGTGCTGGGATTAAAGACATGTGCTACCACATCTGTCTACACTTCAAATAGTTCAATGATAGACTAGGTTGTGGTGGCACAAGCCTGTAGTCTCAGTACCAAGAGGCTAAGGCAGGTGAATGGTGACCTGAAGCCAGGCTGAACTATACTGAAATCTCATCACAAAAGAATAAGAGGGAAAGGAAGAGAGATGGAGGGTGTGAGGGTCAGAGGATAGCCTGTAGGAATTGGTTCTTTCTATCATGACAGCATGACAGGCCTGGGTTTTTTTGTTTTTGTTTTTGTTTTTGTTTTTGTTTTTGTTTTTGTTTGGTTTTTGGAGACAGGGTTTCTCCGTATAGCCCTGGCTGTCCTGGAGCTCACTTTGTAGACCAGGCTGGCCTCAAACTTAGAAATCCACCTGCCTCTGCCTCCCAAGTGCTGAGATTAAAGGCGTGCGCCACCACGCCCGGCTCAGGCCTGGGTTTTGAACTCAGGTTGTCAGGTTTGGCAGCAAGTGCCTTTATCCACTGAGCTTCTCTCAACG
>LR750834.1:174567-216842 GCA_902729485.2 Mus minutoides
GACACAAAAGCCCAGCAACTGTGAGTAAGAGAAATCCTTTGCTCCTTGACCCAGGCACAGATGCCAATCTGCTACCACAGGAGATTGAGTGGGCCCAGAACAATGCAAATCAGGAGGGAGAGACTGAGATAGCCTAGGCTGTGGAAGCATCCCAGCCCCTGCCTCCAGACAGACCAAGACTCCCGCCATTCTCTAGTCTTAGACCTTAAAACGCACCTCTATGCTTTTATAATAGACAGGGTGTGAGCATCTGTGTGTGGAGGCAGGCCCAGACTGGCTAATAGAGCCCGTTGTGCAGTTACATGGCGTTTGTGGGCGCCAGTCAGCTAGCTACAGGGCAAGCTTACTTTACAGAAACTGGAAACCGCTACCAAGCAGGAACCCCTCCCTGAGAGCACCATATGCATTTCCCAGCATCCCACCCACCTCGTACCCCCAGCTCAAGGCAATTCCTGGAGAGTCCCGTAAGCTACAGCCTGACCTTCTAAGTGAATTGGCTGCCGAGCCAACTCCTATGTGTGCTTGGACTGCCGATGCTCTGAAGAAGCCTTCTGTAATGCTGGCAGGAAGCCAGTTTGATGCATAGTATCAGGGCCAGGAGGATATCCCGAACCAGCCCAGAGTCCCGAGGCTTCTGTGTCATAGCTATGGGTGGGCACAGACTCACCCAGGCCATAAATGCCAAGGTCCTTGGGGCTGAAGTCCATGCTCTGCAGGATGGATGTCCCCTGTCCTCCTGGCACCCTCGGGTTCACTCCTGGTGCATCTCCACTGACTGGTTTCTTGCCATCCCACCCCTAGCCCTGGCCTGCTCAGCTGTCCCACGTCTACACTTGTATGAAGCCTCGTTTGTTTGTTTGTTTGTTTTAAATCGGGAAAGATGGACCGTCTCCCTGGAACCCAGACAGTTTCCTTTCAAGACATTCTCTGAAGCTCTCCTTACCCACTTCCCGCCCTAGAGTAGCCCACTCTGGCCATGACCCCGACACACCAATGCCTTAGAACTAAAGCATCTGTGTCACTATGTCCCTTCTTGAATCTTCACTGTGCTGGGGACTCCTCAGGGGATCCCCAGACTGTCGCACCTATGGGCATCAGGATGACTGAAGGATGTCAGGGTGTGTCCCCAACCAAGAAAGTGCTTATCATGAAATCAGGGTGGGGCTGCTGGCTAAGCATAAAGGTGTGTCACCCAAGATGGCATTGACATTGTTAAAGGAAGATGCTACCCACAGATAGGCCTGGCACCAGCAGAACGCAGACTGGGGTTAGGGATGGATGATGTATTCCCAGCACCAGGGTCACAGGCAGAGAGACTGCAGGAATCTTGGCTCCCATTCTAATTGTCCCATGGTTGGAGACTGTACTGGCTAGGTTTGTGTCAACTTGACACAGCTGGAGTTACCACAGAGAAAGGAGCTTCAGTTGGGGAAATGCCTCCATGAGATCTAGCTGTGGGGTATTTTCTCAATTAGTGATCAAGGGCCCCTTGGGGGTGGGACCATCTCTGGGCTGGCAGTCTTGGGTTCTATAAGAGAGCAGGCTGAGCAAGCCAGGGGAGGCAAGCCAGTAAAGAACATCCCTCCATGGCTTCTGCATCAGCTCCTGCTTCCTGACCTGCTTGAGTTCCAGTCCTGACTTCCTTTGGTGGTGAACAGCAGCATGGAAGTGTAATCCAAATAAACCCTTTCCTCCCCAACTTGCTTCTTGGTCATGATGTTTGTGCAGGAATAGAAACCCTGACTAAGACAGAGACCAAGAGCAAGTTCCCTTGTCACTTTGATAATCGATCTCCTCACTCATCCAAACTATTTTACTGAATTGCTATCTGGACTATAAAAGATGGCGTAGGAAGATGGCTCCGTGGATCATACCCCTGCAGCCCTGCCTGGCAATATGAGTTCAGTCTCTGGGAGAGACTAGCTGAAGCAAAGAGCTGACTCAGCTGTCCTCTGACCACTGACCAACATGCTGGGGCATACATGCTGCAGCCCAAGTGTGCCCTGCCCCCTGAATGAATAAATATTTAAAAAATTTAAGCCGGGTGGTGGTGGCACATGCCTTTAATCCCAGAACTCGGGAGGCAGAGGCAGGCAGATTTCTCAGTTCGAAGCCAGCCTGGTCTACAAAGTGAGTTCCAGGACAGCCAGGCTATATGGAGAAACTCTGTCTCAACAAAAAGTATTTAAAAAATTTAAATGGGGGCCTGGAAAGATGGCCCATTGGGTCATAGCACTTGCTATTACAGAAGACCCAGGTTGGGTTCCCAGCACACACACGGTCATTTACAGTCACCATTTCCAAGGACTCTGATCTTCATAGACAACAGGCACACATGTGATAAACATAATACATTCAGGCAAACACTCATACACATAACAATTAAGAGTAGCGAAGTCTGGGGCTGGAGAGATGGCTCTGTGGTTGAGAGCACTGACTGTTCTTCCAGAGGACCTGGGTTCAATTCCCAGTACCCACATGGTGGCTCACTGCTGTCAGTAACTCCACCTCCAGGGGATCTGACACCCGCACACAGACATATATACAAGCAAAACATCAATGCACATAAAATAAATAATTTTTAAAAATTTAAATAGCTGGAAAGGGGCTGGTGACGCACACCTTTAACTCCAACACCCTGGGAGGCAAAGGCAGACAGATCTTTGAGCATTCAAGACCACCGAAGTCTGCATAGTAAGACCCTGTCTCAAAAATAAATACATATTAAAAATTAAATATATACACTGAAAAAAAAAACCCAACTAAAAAAGAGAGATGTCAACCTGGAGTGCCTGGTATCAAGAACGGTGGGTAAAAGTTAGTGTCTCATTTGCCTACGAGTCCGTGTTCTGCTGCTCATGTGTAAAAGAATCAGCTCTCCTTAAGGAAAGCAAAATGAGGAATTTGTCACAGGAGCAGAAGCGCTCACTTTCTCCCGGCTCCCACTACCCCTTTCTTACATGGTAAAACTATTTTTAGCCAGGTTCAGAATGGCTTAATTACTACATGCTTCCCCAGCCTCCCTTACAGATCGACACATTCTGCAACTAAATTCCAGACAGCGGGGGTGTGAACAGAAGTGATATATATATATATATATATATATATATATATATATTTATTTCTAGGTCATATCCTTAAAGCGAAGGCACATCCTTTTATCTTTCTTTTTACAAGAAAAATCTTTTCCTCTTTCTTTCTGGTTAGAACAGGAATGTGCTGGCAGGAGTGGGGCAGCCATATTGGTTTATGAGGAAAGATGGGTTTGGGGATGGAGACGAAAAGAAAGCAGAAAGCAAGGTTCGGTGGTGCATGCTTTTAATCTCAGCACTTGAGCTTGGGAGGCAGAGACAGGCAGATCTGTGAGTTCTAGGCCAGTTTGCTTGGTCTACACAGTGAGTTCCAGGCTGACCAGGACTACACTCATCTCAAAAAAAAAAAAAAAGTCAGGCTTGGGCTGGAGTGACTTGGAGCCATTACCTCCCCATCTAACAGCTCAGACTTTCAAGTGCCTGAGAAATTAGATTTCTGTTTATTTGCAAATCAGAGAGATTAAATTTCCGTTTACACGAGCCATCATTGTTGGGTTTTATTACAGCACCCAAACCTAACCTCAGTCAGTCATCTGGAAACTCATGGCTTCTGAGGTTGTGGCAAGAGTCAGACAGTAGGCTCCTTTGTCCAAGAGCCAAAGGTTAGCTGCCTTTGACAGATGGGAGTTTATTCAGTGGCTCTGCGATAATCTGATATCTACACAGCGGTTTTGTGTCTTGAGTACTTCCTTTCCCAGACAGGGTTTTGTAACTCTCCTGCCTGCAATTTTGGACTTTCATTCTGTCAAAATGGATTTTTTTTTTTTTCGAGACAGGGTTTTTCTGTGTAGCTCTGGCTGTCCTGGAACTAACTTTGTAGACCAGGCTGGCCTCGAACTCAGAAATCTGCCTGCCTCTGCCTCCCAAGTGCTGGGATTAAAGGCGTGCGCCACCACTGCCGGGCTAAATGGATTTTTATTTTGTCAGTGGGGAATGATAATTAAATACCTGGGTACCAGGCATGCGGGCTCGTCACGGCTGTTGTTTCTCCTAGGTCCCCATCAGGAAGCATATGTGGTATGTGTGTGTTTACATATCCGTCTATATCTATTTCTAGGTCTACCCATATTATCTTTCAAACCTAGAGTTCATGCCAACATCTCCAGTCCACCCCACATACGGGGTCGCCACAGTCATGCCTCCTCTGGAAGTTGATCGTCTGCCTCCACAATGAGAAGCTGGATCCTGTTGCATCGGGCTGTCCCAATCACTCAGGCCTCCTTGTCTGAACCAATCATCTCACAGATCACATCCTGCAGCGTGGGCCCCACAGGTACCCCAACTGGTCCGCAGCCCCCCTCCGAGGTGCTGTGTAGCGTGAGCCCCGAGCATCATCAAGACATCTCCTTGTACACACTGGGCCCCTGAAGCAGCTCCTGGAGGAGCCATTGGTACCACGCCCCTGGGGCTCTGAACA
The DNA here is from genome assembly GCA_902729485.2 of Mus minutoides. Classification (NCBI taxonomy): domain Eukaryota; kingdom Metazoa; phylum Chordata; class Mammalia; order Rodentia; family Muridae; genus Mus; species Mus minutoides. The sequence goes on from LR750834.1 coordinate 179,077, forward strand.
GCCAGGATTGGATTTGTCTCCTCCTAGTGAGAGAGCCCCAAAGAATCACCTGAACAGTCAGTTAAGAACAGCGGTGCTAGCGGGGCAGTGGTGGCATACGCCTTTAATCCCAGCACTCGGAAGGCAGAGGCAGGCGGATTTCTGAGTTCAAGGCCAGCCTGGTCTACAGAGTGAGTTCCAGGACAGCCAGAGCTATACAGAGAAACCCTGTCTCGAAAAACCAAAAGAACAGCGGTGCTGGCCTTGGAAAAGCACCAACCCCACACCGCAGGGCCCTGGCAGCCTATGAGACTTGATGGCTCCTTAAAAGCCAACTTTCCACCCAACCCTCCTCTAGTGTAACAATAGCCCTGTTTCTCCTGTCTGGAGTCTGCTGACTCCAGGACCCAAATCTTATGTGAGAGGCTTCACAGGGGCTCAGTCCCCTCACGGGACATCTTCTAGGACCCACGGAACACCACGAAAAGGTACATATGTATAAAATATGCACATACCAAAGACACAGAGCTCAATCCCGTCGACGGAAAGACAACCCTAGCGAATCTTTCTTTTAAAATTAGGCTTTAAAAAATAGAAAAATTTAAAAATGGGTCTAATCTTTTGAATTTTTAGACATCTGATATATTTTTTTTTCGAGACAGGGTTTCTCTGAGTAGTCCTGGCTCTCCTGGAACTCACTCTGTAGACCAGGCTGGCCTCGAATTTAGAAATCCGACTGCCTCTGCCTCTCAAGTGCTAGGATTACAGGCATGCGCCACCACGCCCGGCTGACATCTGATATTTTTAAAACGCAAAGCCAGCCGGGCGGTGGTGACAGGCGGTGGTGGCGCACGCCTTTAATCCCAGCACTCGGGAGGCAGAGGCAGGCGGATCTCTGAGTTCGAGGCCAGCCTGGTCTACAAAGTGAGTTCCAGGACAGCCAGGTCTACACAGAGAAACCCTGTCTCAAAAAAACAAAACCAAAAAAACCCCTGCAAAGCCCCTCCCTCCTCCCCCTTCTCCCTCCCCCTCCCTCCTCCCTCCTCCCTCCTCCCTCCTCCCTCCTCCCTGGCTCTCTCCCACCCCTCTCTCCCATCCTGCACTCTCTAGCTCTTGCTCTCTCATATCCTAAGTAGAACCCAGCTTTCCCCGCCGCCCTTTCCTGAAGGGGCCTTGACTTCTGTTTTGCTCTGAGATAGGGTCTCACTGTGTGGCTTCTTTTTGTTATTTTGTCTTTTGTTTTGTTTGTTTTCAGAGATGAGAACCAAACCCAGGACCCTTTGCTTGCTAAGCAAGAGCTCTACCACTGAGCTAAGTCCCCCCCAATGCTGGCTTCCGGTGGGTGATCTTCCAGCTTTGGCCTCCTGAGCACTGGCCTGGGGCTTTGCATGTATCAGGCTTTTTGTTTTGTTTGTTTGTTTTTGGTTTTGGTTTTTCGAGACAGGGTTTCTCTGTGTAGCCCTGGCTGTCCTGGAACTCACTTTGTAGAACAAGCTGCCCTCGAACTCAGAAATCCGCCTGTCTCTGCCTCCCGAGTGCTGGGATTAAAGGCGTGTGCCACCACCGCCTGGCGGCTTTTTAAAAGAAAAAAAAATTAAACATCATACCTCATATCCTGTACTGAAAAAAAAAAATTCTGGCCGGGCGTGGTGGCACACGCCTTTAATCCCAGCACTCAGGAGGCAGAGGCAGGCGGATCTCTGAGTTCGAGGCCAGCCTGGTCTACAACGTGAGTTCCAGGACAGCCAGGGCTAACAAGAAACCCTGTCTTGAAAAACCAAAAAAAAAAAAACAAAACAAAACATTCTGTTTATTTTACTGTGTGTGTGTGTGTACTGACATGGAGGTAAGGCAACTTGGGGAGGCTGGTTCTTTCTTTCCAATGTGTGGGATGCAGGAATTCAACTCCAGTCGCCATTTTCCACCTTATTTATTTTTTAAGCTGTGTTTTCACTGACCAGCCACAGTGGCTGGCCAGAAAGCCAGTGGGATCCACCTCTCTCCCCGTCCCAGCATTGGAACTACACCAGCTTTGCCTTGGACCCTGGGGATCAGAACTCAGGTCCCTCTGCTTGGGCTGCAAGCTGTTTCCCAATGGGTCCATCTCCCATCCCCATCTCCTCCGGTATCTTTGCACTCATGCTTGCTGTCCCGAGAGCCCTTCTCTGACACGCTCTCAGCTCCCTGCTTCCTTTAGCTTGAGGGCCTCTGCCCCCTGGTTTTTAGCTTTCCTGTCAGTCACTGAATATTCCTTTCTCGAAACACTCCGCAAAACCCCTTCAACTTCATGAGCATGAAATACATTCACAAGCCAGGCGGTGGTGGTGCACGCCTTTAATCCCAGCACTTGGGAGGCAGAGGCAGGTGGATTTCTGAGTTCGAGGCCAGCCTGGTCTACAGAGTGAGTTCCAGGACAGCCAGGGCTACACAGAGAAACCCTGTCTCAAAAAACCAACCAAACAAACAAAACAACAATAACAACAAAACCCCTCAAACAATCACAGATAAGAAAAGCTACCCATGCCCACACTTTTCAAAAAGCAATGAGAGAGAATCCACTTTGATTGAATCTCTATTTCTGCATATAATCATTCTGCTAGTTGTCTGCATGGGTGCCTAGAGTTACACAGTAAATGTCACAGAGCCACAGGTGGGCTGATAGGTACTGGCTCAAATTCCATAGAGAGGTTATCGCTTATAGCTATTAGCTATATAGCTGTAAGTTGTGGGTTTTGTTTTTTTTTTCCTTCGAGACAGGGTTTCTCTGTGTAGCTCTGGCTGTCCTGGAACTCACTCTGTAGACCAGGCTGGCCTCAAACTCAGAAATCTGCCTGCCTCTGCCTCCCAAGCACTGGGATTAAAGGTGTGTGCCGCTACTATTGCTGTTCTTAATGCCTCTAGCCCCAAGATACCTCAGCCCCATGGGGTTCAGTGCTCACTTACCTGCTACCCCCGCTCCCAGCCATTAGCTTCTTGAGACTAAAGATGGCATCGTTCTTTCCCTTTCCAGAGTGCAAACTGGACTCCACCTTGCAAATGAGAAGTCTGTGAACCCTGGAAAGGCATGCCCATAACTTGGGGGGTTAAGTATCCCTCCCTCCTCCTTACAACTCTTTTGGAGCCATGACCTGCCTTCCCTCCGTGTGCGTGACTCTTGAATTCTCTCAGTGAGTATAAAATTCTTCATACACAACGATAAAACTGAGGTGGGTTCTGCCAATGTAAGCAAACTTCTTAGCGACAAAACTGGCCTTCTGAGACATTCTAGAAGGACAAAAGCAGATCGGTTTCATTCCTTATATCATTAACTCTCTTGTGCGCGGCAGGATAAGTTTGGTACTGTCATCAGTCAACACCAGGCCCACTCTGTAATTAATAGCTAGCCGATGCAGTTTTCCAAGATGTCCACTAGGTAGCGCTGTTGCACTGGGCAAGAAACAGTACATCTTAGCACAATATACCCCCTCCCCCAGTCCCCCCCACACCCCTTTCCACCCACCACTCCCCCGTACCTGATACTTTTAATTTGTGTCTTGCCTGTTTCTGTACCTCCATCGTGAGCTGTGGGAGGTGCACCCCAATGTCTGGAACAATGCAGGGGACAGCATGCACTAGATGAAGGAGAGGCTTGCTTCAGTTAACTCTCTAAGAACTCTGTGTAGAAAGGGTTCAGATGCAACTCTAGGAGACCCGGGATTTAGCAGTCAGGGTGACCCACATTCAGTCCTTTTTAAAATTCACCCCCTGGTGGGGAGGAGCTGGGAAATATAGCTCAGTGAATAGAGTGCTTGTCTGCCATTCTCCAGGCCCTGGGTTTTATTCCTGGGATTGTGTAAACTGGGTGCAGAGAAGCACACCTATAATTGTAGAATACAGGAGGTGGAGGCAGGAGAGTCGGAAGTTTAGGCTTATGCTCTGATGCATAGGGAATTTTAAGTCAGTATGGGATATGTGAGACCCTGTCTCAAAAATAAAACCCTCCCATTAACTTTGTCTATAGTGTTGAGGTTTTCCCGAAGGCTGACTGATGACCGCACATCATATTTTGGTTTGGTTATAGTTCCTGGCATTTGCACCAATGCACACACTCCAGTGAGTGGTCCCACTTTATCCTCAGGAAATCCTTGCAGTTTAGGATTCCCATGTTCCATTTACAGATGAGAGGACCAAGACTTGGGGTTACACACTCAGGCACAATGCCTGAGGCATTCGCCATCCACAGGCAGAGACCTTAAGTTATGGCTGTGAGTAGGCATCCTTATGAGGCCTGTGTCTGACATTATTAACTCGGCCTCCGTGATGCTGTGTGAGTCTCAGTAGTCAGTTATCCTCAGCTTTGCTGGTGGAGCATGAGAGCCACTCAAAGATGAGCTTTGACTGCAGGCCCCCAATACTGCAAATCTATCCCAATAGGAGACAACCAGGGAGGGGTCTGCCGTGGGTCAGCCAGATGTGCCCAGGGATAGCTGGGAGTGAGCTTGAGGGCAGCATCGAGGTAGGACTGTCTTATTCTGACCTTTAGAGAGAAGGCTGGAGGTGGATGTCATAGGCAGGGTGCACAGAGCAAGAGCATGGGGGTCATGGCCCCTGATTGGTTAGATTCCAGGCCATTGTCCACACCGTGGTTGTCACACTCCTCACTGTGCCCTCAGCCTCCAGTTAGAACTATAAAGATTTGATGCAACCCTGAAGGAATCAACCAGGGGTGGGTCACAATGGGAGAAAGAACTTTCTAGAAGCCAAGGAAATAGTCTCAGAATGGGCTGTCCTGGTAGAGGCAAAAGCTGGGGTGTCAAGTCAGGAAAGTAGCCCAGAGGCTTTAGTGAGGTCTTTAAAGTTCTTTCAGTCACCAAGATGTGGGGCAGATGGCCACAGACATTCCTGAGCAGTGTGGCCTGTGTACTTCTTAAGGCTGAGAGGCCTTCTCTTCTGACTGGCCCTTTCCAGTCCTCGAGTGGCTTTCCTAGGGTCAGCATGGAAGATGATTCTAGGATTTATTTCTCCAACTGTCCTGGGGCCAGGCCTGCCTGGATATTTCTGTCTCTCCCAAAAGAAAACAAAACTTTACTCACTAATGTAAGCAGGCAATATCTTTACCCAGTAAAACAAACAGGCCAGTTCCTCTAAGCCATGCCCAGCATTCCTTATATGGCATCTCGGACTGTTCCCTGGGATCCAGTAAATATGACCATCTTACTCCCAAAAGAGGAATGGGGACAGATTCCAGGTGGCAGATGAAAGTCACACTCACACTAAGAAGCTTCTATTGGAGACCAGGATTGCCAGAAACAATACATGAGGACCAGTACATCTGAATTTCCTATCCGCAGTGATGTTTTCAATGTGAATATCTCTTATTTGGGATATACTCAAGCTTAAAAATTATTCCTTGCTTATCAGAGTTCAGGTATAACTGGGCCTCTTGTATGTTTATTTGCAACCGTCTGGGCTGCATATAAAGATGACCAGAGACCTAGAATAGCTGGCATCTTTAAAGGGACCAGAGTATCTGCCCCAGAGGGTGGGCAACTCAAGCAGTAATGGTTCTTGCTGAGTAGGCTTGGCCACCCAGGGAGTCAGTGTCACTTTGAACCTTTGGGAAATACCTGTGACTTGGAATTTGACCCTGTAATCCACGCAGGAGGAGCCTTGTTCAAGAATGGAGTCATAGGTAACCTATACAGGCCAAGGTGCCCAACCCACACTGTCCAGAATAACCGCACACACAGAGCTGTGCTGTGCTGCGAACGATTGCTTAGTTCACCCAATTCCAGCGCATCGAAATAACAATTAGTCAGGTGCACCATATGCTGGGACGAGTGAAGTAAGATGATGGTCCAGTTAACTGAGCAGGCTAAATACTAGGCACCCATTAGAGCTAATGATTATTAAGGTGGTTGTACCATAGGAGACGTGTAAGGGATATTGACAAGAAGGGGGAAAGCAGTATATAAGATTAAAGACACATTGTTCATTTAATAGAAAAGCCCCAGAAGGAACTCTGTTAACTGTGATCACATTGGGTAAATGTCACTTTCTGAGTCCCACGTTTGCAAAAATCCTTTAATGAATGTGTTGCCTCTATCAGCATTTGAACAAGTGCTGTCTACATAGCTCAGTGGTAAAAATGTGTGCCTAGCACCCCTGAGGCCCTGGAGTTGCTCTCCAGCACCCACACACATGGGCACAAAAGCATGAGAAACACACACACGTGCACACACACACACACACACACACACACTGAAAAGTTTCTAGAATCTTCCTTTCCTTCTAGCCTAGGTGGAAGCCTGAACCTACTTAAAGCTCTCTCCTAAGGCCTACCTTGCTGTTCTTGCCTTCTTTTCCTGCTTTCCTCTGAACTAAAAATAAGGTTTCATAAGGTCCTCTTAGTTACCGGGACTTGCAAACAAGAACAGTTGAGATAGGAAGTTGAGACACTCACGCAGGCCTGCCTTCAAGGGTAACTTGGCCACAGTACTTCACCGTTAGCCCTTATAACTGTTCTTAATGCACAAATGTCTTCCACCTCCCCAATCTCAGGGTGCCATGGGGTTCAGTGCTCATTTGCCCGATTCCTCCCAGCCCCCAACCCTGGACCATTAGCTTCTAAAGATGGCATCTTCCTTCTTTGCCTCTCCAGAGTGTGAACTGGCCTTCACAGTGCTAAATGAGCACTCGGTAGACCCGGCAAAGGCGTGCCCATAACTTGGGGGGTTAAGTATCCCTCCTTCTTTAGTTTGACTTTTTTTTGTTTTGTTTTGTTTTTCGAGACTGGGTTTCTCTGTATAGCCCTGACTGTGCTGGAACTCACTCTGTAGACCAGGCTGGCCTCGAACTCAGAAATCCGCCTACCTCTGCCTCCCGAGTGCTGGTGACTTTTTTTTTAAGCCAGCTGCTTGGCTGTCTCTGATGGGGCCCAGGCTCCAGGAGGGGACTGGCAGGTGCTGTGTCTATGACAAAGGTAAGCCTTAAGGCCTCCTTCTGTTGTAAATGCTGTCCTAGTTTTAAGTATCCAGACACTCAGAACATTTGCATTGCTGGAACCAATTTCACGCACCAAAAATCTTGGACATGCAACTAGTTGGCTACTAACTATGATGATGATGTTTTATTTAATTAACTAATTCATCAGTTTATTAATTAGCTGCAGATACAGATGTATGTGTGCCACAATATGTGTGTGGAGGTCAGAGAACAACTGGAGGGTCAGTTCTCTCTTTCCACTATGTGGATCCCAGGGGTCCGACTGAGATTGTCATGCGGTTGTCAGGCAGCAAGCAAGCATCCTTAACCTCTGAGTCATCTTGCTGGCCCCGATCGACTCTATACATCTAACTTGGTATGTGTTTAAGATTTTTATTTATTTATTATATGTAAGTACACTATAGCTATTCTCAGACACTCCAGAAGAGGGCATCAGATTTCATTACGGATGGTTGTAAGCCACTATGTGGTTGCTGGGATTTGAACTCCGTACCTTCGGAAGAGCAGTCGGCACTCTTAACCACTGAGCCATCTCGCCAGCCCCTTGGTATGTGTTTAAATTTAGTAGTGTTTGGCATCTCGCTGAAGTGTAAGCGAGAAAGGTCGGGAATGAACAGTGAAACCGTTTTTTTTGTTTTGTTTTGTTTTCGAGACAGGGTTTCTCTGTATAGCCCTGGCTGTACTGAAACTTACTCTGTAGACCAGGCTGGCCTCGAACTCAGAAATCTGCCTGCCTCCAAGTGCTGGGATTAAAGGCGTGTGCCACCACGCCCGGCTCATGAAACTGGTTTTTTTTTTTTTTTTTTTTTTTTTTTTTGAGCAGGGTTGGCAGGTCTGTTCTGCAGAGGCTGTGATGGCCAGAGGTTCTAGGCCTTGCCAGCCCTCCAGCTCTCTTCCCTTGTGGCTGAAAATCAGCGTGAAAGAGAACCTAAAGGAAGAGCTGATTGAACAAGACTCGGTATGGCGTGCTGGGGTCCCTCTCAGGGTCTTCCTTACTAGGGATGATGGTTACACTTTTGATTTCCACCCCAACCATTTAAATATGTAAAACCGTTCTTAACTTGAAGGCCTTATGAAAGCCATGGACTCCTGGGGAAGTTTGTGCTGGTTGTCCTTTGCTCCCTCAAGAGACAAAGGGTTTATTGGAGCTCACGTTCTGTCAATCATGCAAGAGAGTCCTAGCAGAAGGAGCTTGAGGCATCTGGCCACGTCACACACCTGCAGCCAGGAAGCAGAGGGGGACATAGAGAGTGGATGTCACACTGTCACACACCTGCAGCCAGGAAGCAGAGGAGACATAGAGTAGATGTCACACTGTCACACACCTGCAGCCAGGAAGCAGAGGGGGACATAGATAGTGGATGCTTATCTTGAATTTCCTTTTTATTTTTTTTTCAATTATATTTGGCTAGTGGACATTTCTTCCTTTCTTTCCTTTTTATTCAGTTTATGGAGATTTCTCTTCTCTCTTTCCTTCCTTCTTTTTTTTCCTTCCTTCCTTCTTTTCTTCCTTCCATTTTTTTTTTCCTTTTGATTTTTCAAGACAGGAATTGACTGTCCTGGAACTCTCTGTAGATCAGGCTGGCCTCAAAAATCACCGAGCTCCGCCTGCCTGTGCCTCCTGAGTGCTGGTGATTAAAGGGTGTGCCACCCCCCCCCCTGCTGCTGTTTGTTTGTTTGTTTGTTTGTTTTGAGACAGGGTTTCTCTTTATAGCCCTGGCTGTCCTGGAACTCACTTTGAAGACCAGGCTGGCCTCGAACTCAGAAATCTGCTTGTCTGTCTCGAGTGCTGGGATTAAAGGCATGTGCCACCACGCCCGGCTCCCCTCTCTGCTTCTTCTTCTTTTTTTTTTTTTTTTTTTTTGGTTTTTTTCGAGACAGGGTTTCTCTGTATAGCCCTGGCTGTCCTGTAACTCACTTTGTAGACCAGGCTGGCCTCGAACTCAGAAATCTGCCTGCCTCTGCCTTCCAAGTGCTGGGATTAAAGGCGTGTGCCACCACGCCCGGCTCCCTCTCCTCTTCTTGTCTTGCTTTTCATATTCCGCCTATGGAGATTTCCTTTCTTTTCTTTCTTTTTCCTTCAGCTCCTGGAATGGCACCACCCACATTTGGGGTGTGTCATCTTCTCACCTCAATGAACCTAAATCCACAGAACCCTAGGCAGACCTTCCTCTCAGGCTTCTGTGCCTGATGGCTCTGCATTCCTTCAAGCTGGCCACTGAGCAGTAAGTGGCAGAGCATGGTTGTTAGGGGACTTGTAGGATTGTGTTTGAATCCAGAGCCTCCCACAAGCTCAACTGTCACTGTGCTTCACCTCTAGGTCCCCAGGCCAACAGTGTATGTGACAAGATTCCCAGGAAAGGGAAGAGACTCAGTTCATGGGTGCACGTAGACTGCATTCCTATACCAACCTAAACATCGTGTTTGAGCCATATAGCGACAGATGGATACTGTTCAGATATCAGCAGGTATCAGTTAAAGCTCCGATCACCAAGGCACGTGGAATATACATTTCTCATAAAGTGAAGTCTGCCGTGGCCTGTCGGCAAGAGCTGGAGGGCGGGGCTCTGCCAGGAAAAGCAATTTGGGATCCAAGAGGCCACCAGAGGCCTCTTTCCCCATGACCCTATAGGTTCGACGTCACCAAGGCCCATGGGGCTGCCTGGGGCTGGGCAGTAGTTGGTATTTCTTAATATAGTTAGTCGGTAGCTGTGTTTTCTAAGTGCCACAAAGGACTAAAGGAATGTCACTAAATGTTTGGCATGGAGGGAAATGACGGTTTTGTGAGGGCCATTTTCCAGGCTTTGGGAACGGTATCAGTCACAGAGGAGCACTTGTAGAGAACAGTCTTCATTGCCAGGTCTGCTCACTGGGTTCTGACCGAAAGCAGTGGTTTGAGCAGAAGTAGCCATGGTCAAGAAGGCTCGAGCTCTGGGCTCCAGGCTCTGCAACGCTCAAGTGGCAAGAACTCAGGGCTGTGTGGTAGGCTCTCTGACGGGCTCAGGGCAGGCTTTTCCTTCCCGCCTCCGTTTACTGGCCTGTACAGAGGGCAGTTGTTACGGAGCTCCCTTGTAAACATCTGCTGCATTGCCCTGCCTCTCTGAGCCGTTACTTCCTTCCTTACACTGGAGGGCCCTCTGTTTTTCCCCACGGACTCCGTGTTTTTTGGTTTTTTGAGACAGGGCTTCTCTGTGTAGCCCTGGCTGTCCTGGAACTCACTCTGTAGACTAAGCTGGCCAGGAACTCATAGAGATCCAATTGCCTCTGCCTCCCAAGTGCTGGGATTAAAGGCATGCGCCACCACTACCTGGCAACCTGTGTATTTAAGGGTGTCCGCCACTTCTCTCTTTTATCTCTTCTCTGTCCTCTCTCTCTTCTCATTCTCTGTCTCTCTTTCAGTCGAGGGTTGAGCTCAAGACTTTGTATGTGCCTGCTAGGCACTTTACATCTGTGCTACATTCTCAGCCCTAAATGAATGTCTCTTTAATCACCTTTTTATATGAGTGGCACAGTTCAGGACAAGTCAGAGGACACATTGCAGGGGCTGGCTCGCTCCTTTCACCGGCATTTGAAGCTCGAACTTAGGCAAGCACTTCCACCTACCATCCCCTTAAACAATCATCTCTTGAATGAATTTACCATTCTCCCTCCGGGTTTTCAATATCTATTTAAGTCTCTCTCTCTCTCTCTCTCTCTCTCTCTCTCCCTCCCTCCCTCTCTCTCTCTTCTCTCTTCTCTCTCTCAAAGATTTATTTATTTTATTTATATGAGTATACTATATAGCTGTCTTCAGACACTCACCAGAAGAAGGCATCAGATCGCATTACAGATGGGTGTGAGCCACCATGTGTGCTGGGAACTGAACTCAGGACCTCTAGAAGAGCAATCAGTGTTCTTAACCGCTAAGCCATCTCTCCAGCCCCCTATTTAAGTCTCTCTTGTCCCACTCTTTTCAGGGGTAACTTTAGTATCTGCCCTGTCTTGCTACCTTCAAGGAAATCGATGATTTAGGCAACATTATCCATCGGGGTTTAGATCATTAGCAAGATCTATGACACACATGGCTGGAGAGATGGCTTAATGGTTTAAAGCACTTCCTGTTCTTGTGGAGGTCTCAGGTTTGATTCCCAGCACCAACATGATGGCTCTTAACCATCAGTAACTTCTGTTTCAGGGGATCGGTAGCTTTTTTGTTTTGTTTTGTTTTTTTGTTTTTCTTTTTTTTTTCGGTTTTTCGAGACAGGGTTTCTCTGTATAGCCCTGGCTGTCCTGGAACTCACTTTGTAGACCAGGCTGGCCTCGAACTCAGAAATCCGCCTGCCTCTGCCTTCCAAGTGCTGGGATTAAAGGCGTGCGCCACCACGCCCGGCTAATCTGGTAGCTTTTTCAGGCATACACATGGTGTGTGTGTTAGTGTGTTTAGGAAAAACACTCACATATAAAATTGAAGAATCTAAAAAACTTTTAAGGGCTGGAGCTTTGATTCCCAGCAGCCACCTGGAGGCTCCCAACCGTCTGTAATGGGATCCGACGCCCTCTGCTGGTGTGCCTGAAGACAGCTACAGGGTACTCATATACATAACATAAATAAATCTTTTTAAAAATGTAAAAAAGAAAAATGTGACTAATTTGTGGAAATGAGACTATATGATTGCATCTCACAGATGCTATGGTGTGACATGTCCACTCACCTGCCGTACAAAGAGAAAACAAATTGTCTGTGACCTTTGAACAGGGTTGACCTCCTTCCATCCAGAGAAGAGGTGTGCTCCGTGTGGGAGGGAAAACAGAAAAAGCCAGCTTGGGACTGGGAGCTGTGGTTATGGGATGGCTACTTAAGTAAATACCGTAGAGTGGGGCCAGGCAGGAAGCCCGGTGGTAAAGACCCTGGATTGGGCTTCCAGAACCATGCACTGAAATATCTAAGCATGACCAGGCCTCATGCATCCCCTAGCAGACATCATACTCTCTGTTGCCTTCCAGTCAGAAGCATTTAACTTGTTCCTAAGACCTTATCCAACTTCAAACTTGCAGCAAACACTGGGGACAGAGAAGCAAGCTAATTAGTGCCAGCAAACACTAGTCAGCCAAATCACACCTTCCACAGTACAGTCAATTCTGTCTCTTTCCCAAGGAGAACTGGTTTCAATGGGAGGAAGTTGGGAGAGACATAATGACAGGAGCTACAGAGGGACAGCTTTGGGACCTGGATTGCACGAACCAGTTGTAATGAGAACTTTTCAAGGCAAGGAGGGATGTTTGATGTATTCATCCATTTTCTGTTGCTATTACAAAATATCTGAGGCTGGGCACTTTATCATGAAAGATAGTTATCTGATTCATATGTCAGAGGACCAGAAGCACTGCATGGCACTGACTTCTGCCTGGCTTTGGCAAAGAGTCTTCTGGCTTCATCACAACGTGGCAGATGGCACCATGGTGGGAGCCCGGGTAAGAGGGAGAGGCCACATGGGAAGAGAGGAAGCAGGAAGCAGGGGATGTTCAGGGCCAGGGTTGTTCCTTCTGTACAGCCAGCTCCTGTGGAAACCAACCAGGGTCAAGTGAAAACGACTTAATTTCTTCAGAGGTCAGCACCCCAGTGACTTAGTCACTTTCCACCAGGCTCCACCCTTTAAAGAGTCAACTCCACAATGGGACCAGCTCAAACCACAGTGATATCAATGAAGGTCTACATGATGGTAAGGAATTATTTGCAATGTTTAAGGGCATGGGGACTGGAGAGATGGCTCAGCTGTCAGGAGGACATGCTGTTCCTACAGAGGACTCAGGTTCAGTTCCTGTCTCCCATAACCAGCCACAGTTCCAGTTCAGGGACTCCAATGACCTTTTCTGGTTTTCATGACTACAACATCCCTCCACATAGGCACATAACTAAAAGTAAAATCTTTGGGGGAAAATGGAGGAGGGGCTGGAGAAGACAGCTCAGTGGCTAAGAGCAATGACTGTTCTTCTAGGGGACCTGGCGGGTGATGCCTATCACATATATTGCAGTCTGTAACTTCATTTCTAGAGGATCTGATGCCCTCATCTGGCCTCTGTGGACAGCAGGCACATATGTGGTAGACAGATATACATGTGGGCAAAACACTGACACCTACACACAAAGCAAAATAAAATAAATTTTCCTTGACAGACTTTCCTGTTCTGTGATAGCCCTGTGTTTTCCCCTTGCTATAGCTATAACTATTTCTAACATATAGTAACATAGGATGAAAAATGGCCTTTTACTTATGTATTTGTGTGTATGTAATGTATGTGCATGCTCATGCGCACGCATGTGTGTGTCTGTGTAGGCCTGAGTCAGTGCTAGATGGCCTCTTTCTCATTCTGTTTCTTTGAGGCAGAGCCGCTTTACTGAACATGGAGTTCACCAATTGGCTAGTCTTGCTGTCAATCAAACTCCAGGGATCCTCCTATCTTCCCCCTGAAAGCTGGGGTTACAGGTGCCACTTCCCACACCCCGCTCTTTTATGGTTATTTGGGATCTGATCATGCTACAAGCCAAGAACTTTACCCACTGAGTCATCGTCCCTGCCCTCCAAAATATTTTAATAGTTCAATAAATATTAAGTGAAAAACCAGAGTCCTCTCACCCAAGTCTGTATTCTCATGTGTTGTTTCAGAAATGAGACTATCTCTGGTCGCACAAAAATAACAGGGTTCATGTTTCCCTGAGAAAAACTCAGTGTGTGTGTGTGTGCACACGCATGTGTGACTGTGTGTGCCCTAATGTGCAGGCATGCTTGTGAGTGTGGAGGCTACCACCTGTATGGAGTGTCTCACCACCTGTGAGACGAGCTCTCTTATTAAGCCAGAGCTCCCAAGTTAGGCTAGGTGGGCTGGTGGCCAGTGAGCCTCAGGCGCCTCTTGCTTTTGCCTCCCTGGTCCTGGGATTACACATATGTTTCACTACTACACTTTTTTTTTTTTCCTGTGGGTTTTGGGGGTAGAACTCAGAGTGTCATGCTTGTGGGGCAAGCACTTTACAATGGAGCTATCTCCTAAGTCTCTTTCCTCCAGTTTTCTATAGAAAGCCTACTACAGACTCTCAGACTTCCTATTACACTTGATGGTTTTCTTTCTTTTTTTTTAAAGATTTATTTTTATTTATTATATGTAAGTACACTGTAGCTGTCTTCAGACACTCAAGAAGAGGGTGCCAGATCTCGTTACAGATGGTTGTGAGCCACCATGTGGATGCTGGGATTTGAACTTATCACCTTCAGAAGAGCAGTCGGGTGCTCTTACCCGCTGAGCCATCTCACCAGCCCAAGGAATGATTTGTTTTCCTTTGTTACTTGTTTTGTTTGTTTGTTTTTTGGAGACAGGGTTTCTCTGTATAGTCCTGGCTGTCCTGGAACTCACTCTGTAGACCAGGCTGGCCTGGAACTCAGAAATCCGCCTGCCTCTGCCTCCCAAGTGCTGGGATTAAAGGCGTGTGCCACCACGCCTGGCTGATGGTTTTCTTTTCTTTCCTTTCCTTTTCTTTTCTTTTTTCTTTTTGGTTTTTAGGGACAGGGTTTCTCAGTGTAGCCATGGCTGTCATAGAATTTGCTTTGTAGACCAGGCTGGAATTAAAAAGGTGTGCACCACCATGCCTGGCAGGTTTTTTTTTTTTTTCTTCTTTTTTTTTTTTAATGTTTATTTTACATGCATTGCTGTTTTGCCTCCCGTATGCCTGTATGAGCGTGTCAGAAACCCTGAAGTTAGAGTTACAGACAGCTGTGAGCTGCCATGTCGGTCCTCTGGAACAGCCACCAGCACTCTTAATCACTGAGCCATCTCTCCAGCCCCAGGTTTTTCCTTTTTGAAATCACATATCTGAGAGATTCTTTGATACCTGCCCTTCCAAGGGTCACCACTAGCCCTCCTGCCGTAAGGTCCAGGGTTACCCTCAGTCCCTTTGTTCTCCAGCTGGTGGCCCCCTTCTGCCAGCAGTGGCTGCCTGGGCTGCACCCAGCTCTCTCTCAATTCTCCTTTTATTTCTTCATTGCTTTGCTTGTCCCTCCGTTCCTCCTGGCCTCTGAACCGTGCCTCAGCTCCATCCTTGACCTTTCCTCTGCTTGCTCTTACACCCTAGGTGATCTCATCCAGTCTTGTGGCTCCAAGTAACATCTCAACACTCACGCCACCCGTCTCGATGTTATCTCCAGCCTGAGTCACGGGCCGAACTACAGCCTCTTGCATGGAAAGGCTTTCGTGCTGTCTCTCTCCACTGAGTAGCTGGTAGAACTCCTGACTTGAGGCCCCAACCCGGTGCCTCCTTTTGTTTCCCTGTCTTACATACTGGGTGACTCCATTCTGCAGTCATGCAGGCCAGGATCCAGCACACGTACGCCTTCTCTCTCGTTTGCAGTTGCACGTACTGCTCGTAGCCGACACCACTGGCTTTCACGTCCAGGCTCTTCCTTCCCTGAGTCTGGTCGTGCCTCGATACCTTCCCCGCTTCACCATAGTCATCATTGGCCAGGGTTGCCGCTGGAGCCTCCTGTTTTTCTCTCTCCCCTATTCCTGCTTCCCTGACAGGGGCTCAGGACAGTAGCCAGGTGATCTGAGTAAAACCAGACAAGGTCCTGTTGTCATTCATGAGACTTCCTTTGCATTAAGGGGAGACCCACAGCCCTTTGTAATTTGGCACCCCCTCCCCACCATCTTCTCCTCAGCCCTTTCTGCTCCAGCCAGCCTCTTCACTGTCCCTTGCTGACGTCAGACCCAAGTTCTTGCTGCTCCTCAGCCTCACCTCAGTCAGGTATCTGCAAGCCTTGCCCACTCCCCTTGCTGAACTTTGGTTCAAATATCAGCTCCTTAAGGTGTCTACCTCAGTCACCTGTTCAAATCTTTAGCCCTGTGCTTCCAGCCCAACATCCTCTTTCCCACATGGAGGGTGGAGGAGGCTGAGAAGAGATAGACTAGGGGTCTTAAGGTAGGTTTTCCTGAAGCCATTGCCTGGGGGACACCACCCCTTACCTGCCCCCACTACACTGTCAGTGCTTGGCACAACCATGAGTCTTCTGTATCCTGAAGTGCTTTTGCACAAACACAACCTTCTCTTCAGTTAGAGCAGAGGAGCCGAGGCACTAAAGGCTAGATAGGGACTTGCTAGTTACCCAGCACGTCAGTGGGTCCTTGATCGCTTCGGTTCCAAAGTGATCAGAAGACAGTAAGCCCTGAGGCTGGGTCGTGAAGGATTTTCTGTGAGTCCCCGGAACTTCTCGGACCCTCGAACTCACTTGCACTGAAGGCCAGGTCCTGACTAGCGTGTTCTGTCCTCTAAGGAAACTCCAGGTGGAGCATTTCCTGCCCACTTTACAGATGAAAGCAACAGAGGAACTTGTCTTGCTCAACAGCCAGCCCCTGGTCTTCCCCCATCCCCTTGGCTATCCCTCTCCTCTCATCTCCTTGGCTTATAGTCTACCCTTCCTGCCCCTTCGCCCTCTGAACTCTCTCAGCTTTTATCTAGAAAGCTGCCCCTAACCCCAGACCCCTACTCACCTTTCAATGTCATAGTCTCAAGTCACTCAGAGGCAGGACTCACGCGGCTCTCATCGCATGCTCCTGGAGTCAATGGCACTACCCCACCACACCCTGGGTTCCCTGCTTGTGTCGAAGGAAGGAAGGGACTCCAGCAAGGATCCTGAACCACCCAGACACAGAACTCGGGAGAAACCCCGCAGCCTGTGCTGGTGTGTGGGAATTTCTACTGTTGACTTCAGCAGTGAGGCACTGGCCATCTGTCTGTTCCCTAACCCCTTTCTTTTCACCCTCTTGGACTCCCTGTCCCCATTTCTTCTCTCAGTCCCAGGTTAGCCATGATGTTCCACAGAAGCGATCTTCCTGAGGCACCGAGCTGAATGGGGGCAGTTACACTTTGTCTTCTGGCTCCTGGTCCAGGATACAAAGTCCCTGCTTTCCAGAGCCATGGGGGCACCCTGCTTCTAATCCTCTTCCAGAGCCATGTGGGCACCCTGCTTCTAATCCTCTTCCATCCCTTTTTCCAATTAAAGAAAAATTAAAACTCACTAGATTTTATTTAAAGAAGCACCCAGGCTCCACAGAAGGGATGCGACGGAGCTCCACTCTGGCGACAAGGAAAGATGGGAAGTCACTGCCAAGGAGCAGAGTGGAACATCTGTGGGTGGAGAATTTCTAAGCAAAACCACCGGGGCTCCTGGGATTCTGGCTCGATTGACTTGACAGGATGATTATTGTTATTTACATTTATTGATTTGTATGTGCATATGCCACAGCAGGAGTGTCAGTTAAAGGAAAACATGGGACTTAGTTCTCTCCATCTACGCTGTGGAGAATAGAACTCTGGTTGTCAGCTTTGGCCACAAGTCCCCTTACCAGCTGAGCCATCTCAGCAGCCCCACTTGACAGCATTCTGACACTAGACAGGCGGCAGTGATCTGATACTAGGGACGTCGAACTTTTCTGACTCAGCAGGATTCTTGTTAAAACTGAACTAAGGGGGACCAAGGACACCGCCCAAGGTCAGGAACTAAAAGGGACTTGGTCTCCTCAAGACTGGTCAAGGCCCATTTCTGTAACTTTACTAACAGCTTCCATTTCTCCTTCAAGCCTTTTTTCATCTCAGACCTTCAAAATTTGTCTTTATTTCCAAAGCCAGATAAAATGTCTTTATTTACACGCGGGGACCCATTTTTTTTTTCCCTGTCTGTGTCTGGGGAGAGCCTCCAATTTCTCCTCCCAATGCCTGGAGCAGAGGCTGGAGATGGCTGGAATGCTAAGTACTGCCCCATAGGCCGGGGCAGGGCAGGTGGCTCAGAGGATCCAAAGCACTTAGACAGACGCCGAGCTATGTCTCTTCACCTAGCAAAGAAAAGGCTCTCCTGAAGATGCTATGTGCTCCCTGGCTGCTTCTCTCCCTCGGCTGAAAGGGACCCCAGAGTGTGAACCTGGGGCAGCTGTGGAGATAGTACAGGACAATTGCAACGAATTGCCTCGGGGGCAATCCCCGCTGTACTGCCAAGGAGCAACGGAGCCCAGTGGTTTGGCCGCCTTCCAAGATCGACACAAGGCGCCCACACCACGACTCCCTCACCCCACACTCTGCCCTGGCCACCATCCAGCACCCCGCCACTAGCGGCGGCGCCTTTAAGACTCATCGGCGCCCCCTGGCGGTAACCCGCGCTTCCTCCTCCGGGAGCTCTGCCTCAGGCCCCGCGTGTGCGCGGCGTGTGCGCGGGCGCCCGGGCAGGAAGGGCGGGGGACACGGCGGCGCGCTCCCCGAGGGGTCCCCGCGCGCCCGAGAGGCACGCGCGGGCGAACCCGCGCCGCGGGAGGACGTGCTCCTGCTCGGGCTCCAGGCACGGGTGCGGTCACGGGCGGCGGCCCCGGATCCCTAGAGTCCTCGAGCGGCGCGCGGTGCTGCGGGGCGCATGTCCCTGCGCGAGCGAGCCCCGCGGGGCGGAGGGGGCGGGGCGGCGGCGGGGCGCGCCCACCCGCAGGGCCCAGCCAGTGGCGCGGCGCGCTGAGCCTCCGCCCCCCCGCCCGCCGCCCCGCCCCGGCCCGCCCCGCCCGCCGCCCCGCCCGGTAGGACCGCGCGCTGAAGCCCGCTCCGCGTCCCCGCCGCCGGAGGAGGTGCCCGCACGCTCGCGGCGCGCGCCGGCCCCACACGCTCGGCCTGTGGGCGATTTCCTCCGGACCCAGGCTCCCGGGCCGAGGAGGAAGAAGATGCAGACCTTCCTGAAAGGGAAGAGAGTTGGCTACTGGCTGAGCGAGAAGAAAGTCAAGAAGCTCAATTTCCAGGCCTTCGCGGAGCTGTGCAGGTGAGGAGGGACGCGGCTCGGGGACCCCCCGCGGCCGGAGCCTGGTTACCCTCGTCGGGCGCGGGGCAGACGGCTGCGACCCGGGAAGGAGCGGCGCGCGCTGAGGGCTGGTTCCGAGCAGCAAGGTGGCCGCGGGGGGCCGCGGGCTGTGTCCAAGGGGAGCGTGGCCGCTGTGGGCGTTGGGCTCGGACCGCAGCTCTCAGGTGCACTGGGGTAGTGCTGGGAGATCCCTGGCCGTCCAGGGTGGTGGGACCCGGGAAATCGGGGAGTCTACGCCAGCAGTCAGGGGCTTGAGGGTACTTTTGGACCGGTGTGTTTTTCTTCCTCCCTCTTCTTCCCCTTAGTAGAGCAGGGTACCGGCGTTTGTGTGGAGCCTACTACGTGCCTCGCGTGTGCACAGCTCCTGACGCTGTCATTGCATATCAGCCGGCTTAAGCCCAGTTGAAATGAGTAGCGATACTTGGCTTGTCTGTGCTGATTTGCTGTCTCATTAGAGCCTCGCAGCAGCCTCGCAAATTAGCTAGGGTGGTGATTCTGGGCCACGTGTCTTAGAAGAGGGACATCTACCAGCAGAGAGGTGGGGTACCTGCCCGTAGTCCCAGAGCCAAGGAGTGGCTGAGCATAGAAAGTGATGGGTGGACCCATGTAGGGTAGAATTGCCTTCTGCCATTCCGGCTGAGCACCTCGTTCTCCCCGCGCTGGTGCTTCAGTGGCAGAGACCGAGGGCTTTGATGGAGCTTGCTCTTAATACATTACAGAAGTGCTGGGTTCCTAGAGTCAGGTGTGCCTTGCCTCTCCGCAGAGCTATTGGTTACAGCTTCTCAATGAAAGCCTAAGAGAATCCAGCCCCCCACCCCACCCCATCCCCGAAGTCTTTTACAAACTCTGGGCGGAAACCTTTTGTTAAATAGTCTTTTCACTAGGTAGATTTGACTTTTGAAAATGGACTTCACTTGTAGTTCCATCCCTGGTGGGTGCCCCGAATTTTGGAGAATTGAACAGTTGGGTTTCCATTATCCCTTGGTGCACAGGGGTTAGTTAGCAGTCTGAGCTGGCACATAGAGGCCGCCCTGGCAGCACTGCCTTGCCCCTCATGGCTGTCCAAGAGCCTGCTGCTTCTCTGCCCCAGGCAAGCCTTACAGGCCCTCTTTGACCACAACTGGATGGGATAATACCTATTTATAAGGGAGCCCTGGTTCTGCACCCCTTATAGTTCCCTTGTGGGTTTGGCTGAGTCTCCCAGACAGGCCTCTTAGGAGAAAGCAGGCTTTTCACGGTCAGCAGGGAGTTCAGTGCAGCCCAGAATTCACAGGGAAATCAAGAGGAACTCGAAGCCAGAGCTTTGGAAAAGCCCAGGGCTTATGGAACTTTTTTTTTAAAGGACAGTTGGACACTTGTACCATAAATAAACACACTGTGAAAAGGTTACCCCAGACAGCAGAAAAATTTGGAGAAGCCCCTCTGTAGTGTTCTGGAAGTCCAGTTCTGACTCGAGGGACCAGAGCTCCCCCTGCTGTCAAATAATTCTTGGGAAACCCCAGTCCATCCCTTGCATCCTTGTTATTGATAGCACTCTGGGTTTGTGTCACCCTTTATCTGTACCCGAGGCTTGTCCTTGGCCTGGTGTGTTTTATTCTGTAATTAGCAGGCTGTAGCAGAAGAGTGCTAGCAGAAACTTAAAGGTTGAGGACTGACTCCTAGACCTGCAGGTTGGCTTGCCCTTCCTGTGGGCTCTCCCTCTTTTAAAGAGGTAGGGGAGGGGGGGTCTCAGAGAACCCCGGGGTGTCAGCCCGTCTCTCAGAAATCTTATTGAGCATTCGTTTCTCAGGAAGGGTGGCTGAATTCAAGGTCTACTTGCCTTCCTTTGCCCAAGTGTTGGCTTCGGAGAGATGGCAGAAAGTCTCTGGGCTGTTCCACCAGCCCAGGAATCCTAATGTGCAGTTTTTATTAGTATAGCTTTCCATGCTTTGTAGCTGAAGCTTACGAAGGAAAAGAAAACACCAGAAAGAGTTTTTCTGTTGCTTCTTTACTTTCAGGACAGAGCCCCCTGGTGGCCACATTGTTAACTAAACAACTGTTGAGATAGTGACCCCTCCCCCCATCCCTCTCTACTGTGTTTTGTTTATTGTGAATGCTGGAGTGGTCTAAGTGGCTCCCGAGACCCTGTGAATGGGCGTTGTCCTGTTCTTGACATTCAGAAGCTGGGGGTGCAGCGCTTGTGTATTGATGGATGGCGAGTTGTCTGTGAATTTCCTGACGAAAAAGGGCTAAGGATGTTGGGAAATGACTTGAACTGTGCTCCAAATGTTTGCAGCAGCAGCAGCATCCATGAGGACTGCTCAACTGCCCTGGGATGAGTGGTTTAGCGGACCGTCGGGCCTTGTAAAAATCCTTTCGCAGGGACTCATCTCATTTAGCCCTGGGTTTACAGACCGGGGGTGGGGGTGGGGTTGCGGTTGCGGGTACCAGAGAGAGCATGGTCCATATGTCTCCTTTCCATTAAGAGCTCACAGTCCATCCCTGAGACCTTGAGACTTGCTCAGAGAACAGAGCCTCTCCTTTCAGTCACTCTTACCCTTGCTAATGTCCAGCTGCTGCTCATTGTCTCTAGGGAAGCTTTCCTATTTGAGGTCGAGCTATGCCCTCTGCAGTGTTAACAGGTTCTGTTTTTTTTCTGAGGGGAGTGCACAGGGCCCTTCCATAGGCAGTTGGAGCCAATTCCTGGCAGGTGCCCTACCTATCATAGGCAGATACAAAAGCCAACCTTTTAAATATGTGCCCTGATAGCATGGCGCCTCTGGCTGGCCAGCTGATGGGCTTTGAACCAACCTATTTTCAGTGGCACTGCTTATTTCCACCCAAGTACAGGGATGTGTTCTGGTTAAGTTCCTTTACCCTTCGAACCTGCCTCTCTGTCCCTAGCTAGAAGTGACCTGGAAGCTCCCTCATCCCTCCTATGTGGCTTTTCTAAGTTGGGCAGTCAAGGTTCCCAGGGGAAGTGGAGAAACGGGAGGTTGGGCCTTGGGGAGTGCTCAGCCGAGGGTAGCTGGCTGGCCTGGGTTCCTTCTTTGGTGGTTAAGCCTCCCCTCCATCTCCTCTCCTTCTGCTCTTTGTTTCTAGGAAGCTGAGTTGTAGGTGGAAGATCCTTTGGTGTAAGGTCATGGGGAGCCTTGTCTGTGTCTGTAATTTTTGTTTACTTTTTAAAAAAGATTTACTTATTATTATATCTAAGTACACTGTAGCTGTCCTCAGACAGGCCTCAGATCTCATTTTGGATGGTTGTGAGCCACCATGTGGTTGCTGGGAATTGAACTCAGGACCTTTGGAAGAGCAGTCAGTGCTCTTAACCGCTGAGCCATCTCTCCAGCCCCAATTTTTGTTTACTTTGAGACATTGTAAACTCAGCCCATTCTGGCCTCAAACACCCAAAGACCTTCCTGCCTCAGTCCGCCCTGAGTGATAGGATTAAACATGTAAGCCACCACACCCAGCTTTGCACTGTAGATTTTAACGAGTCTTATCTCATGCAAGCTCTCTAATAGAAATGGGGAGGGGCTGGTGAGAATGCTCAGCGGGTAAGAGCACCCTACTGCTCTTCCGAAGGTGATAAGTTCAAATCCCAGCATCCACATGGTGGCTCACAACCATCCGTAACGAGATCTGGCACCCTCTTCTGGAGTGTCTGAAGACAGCTACAGTGTACTTACATATAATAAATTAAATAAATCTTTAAAAAAAAAAAGAAATGGGGAAACCGAGGCTTGGGACCTACCTGTGAGGGTCTCTGGCACCGGTTGGAAGGCTTACGTGAGTCTTTACTGGAGAAAGCTGCCCCTGTGCTTGTTCAGTGTCCTTGAGTGGCTAAGATGAACCATTTTGGAAGCTCCTGCTGCAAGCATATCTGGGAGGGAGGCTCTTGTGCTTGAGAAACCTGGAGGCCATCTGGTCTACCTCAGCTTTCAGGAAATGGGCTCACAGGGACATCTTGGACCAAGTTATCTCTGTGTCCTAACCTGCCAGAACCCCTATTTATACAGGTCTCAGAAGGGACCCAGGACTTTCTTGATACTTATGTGCACCGAGAACATTCTGGAGTCCAGGGCTGGTATTAGGCAGCAGGTTGAAGTACAATGTAGTGTTGGTTCATGGTGCTTGGAATTTGGTGTCTGCAATAGCCTGTTTTGGAGAATGCTTCTGGGCCTGTCCCTTCCCCTAGGACTATACATTCCCACCTCACCCCACCTCCATGATTTGAGACAGAGTCTCACTATGTAGCCTAGGCTAGCCTTGAACTTTTGTTCCTTCTGCCCTGGCCTCCTCCCCCATGTTGGGTTTCTAAGTATTCCCAAGCGCACCTGGCAGTCTTCTTCATTCCTGTTTATGCTAGAGAATTGAACCTGTGCGTGATAGTCAAGTGCCACTAAGCCACACCCCCGACCCTATTTTATCCTTTAAAACAAAGCCATCTGGAGGTTGCTTTCTGCTGAAATAGCTTAGTATTCTGGGCTGAAATTCTAGGAGATTCTGTAGGGGGAGAGAAGAGGATCGTTACCAGGATTGAATGATGCCAGTCTGTAGCCCGGCATTTTTCTGTATATCTCAGTAGCTGGCTTTGCTATGACCTCAGAGCTGTGATAGAGAGAGGCATCCTGAGTCAGGTTCATTTTACAGCAGCCCATGAAAAATGTAACCCAGCCTTGCAAATAAATCTCTTTCTCCAGCTCTTGAGTACAGATTGGACCTGCTGTCGGGGTAGACAGCAAGTCTTTGGTTAAAAAATGCCTAGGTTTCCAGGGCTGGGTTCACAACCGACCATCCATGTGATGCCTATTTGGCTTTGTAGATTTAGTAACCTTGGACTAAGTTTTTGCAGGTACCGTCTGTGATCATTGCTAACTGACTCTCTTGCTAAGAGGAGGGGGTTGGTGGAACTGAACCTCAGGTCATTGGATTGGGCTGAAGAGGCGACCCACCCTGCCTGGTGGCTGTTGTACTTTACCACCTACATCTGGCTCTTAAAACCCTTGTCTTTGGCAGCCTGCTAGAGCCTCCTAGCTGGAGAATCTGAAGGAATTATGAATGCAAAGAGGTAGTGTCTCTCTCTCTCTCTCTCTCTCTTTTGGTTTGGTCATTCCGAAGAATTCATTCATTCTGTGCTTTGTGAAAATGCTGTCTTCATTAATAATCCCATTACTATTACTAGCTAACATTTCTGATTTTCCCTCCTTTTCAAATATTTAGGGCCCGAGGTGAAGCTCTGTCCGTAGAATGCTTACCTAGCATGCATGAGCACCTCGGGTTGATCTTCTGTACCACATAAAACTGGGTGTGGTGGTGCACACTCCCTCAATTGCAGCCGTCTCAAGGTGGAGGCAGGATGGTCAGAGGTTCAAGGTTGGCCACACAGAGTGTTCAAAGCCATCCTGGGTTATGTAGCCCTGTCTGACCCAGAATTTGCTTTGTAGTTTAGGCTGGCCTCTAACTTACAGAGACCTGTCTGTCTCTGCTTCTAAGTGCTGAGATCTAAGGTGTATACCACCAAGACCCCCCCTCCCGTCACCCCTCTTAAAATACAGGCACATGATGCAAAATTCAGAGCGCCCAAAGCACATAAGGAAAAGCCAGCCTGTCCCTTTTTGGCCCTGAGTTCAGCTGCTCAGGGAACTCAGCAGGCTCTCTCCAGGGGTGTTGATGTGACCAAAGGGGAGCCTGCAGCCTGCCTCTGTTCTTACAGTGGTACATGATGCATGGGGTTGTGTGTCTTGGAGAAATTTCACATTGCTGCTTCTTGGGGGCTTCTGTATCATTGTGTGTGTGTGTGTGTGTGTGTGTGTGTGTGTGTGTGTGTCTGTCTGTCTGTCTGTCTATCTGTGTATATGCAGTGTAGTTCAGCTTTTGAAAGGATGGAGACTTCTTCTTCTTCTGAGGTTACCTTCTGCTGCCCTCGACAGTTTGACAGTGGGTGCCCCATCCCTTGCTTGGATGTGCATTGACAAGTGTTGGGTCAGAGGTCACAGACATTCTACTTTTTCTTGGCAGTTCTGAAACAGTTTTACTGTTCCAGTTTCAGAGGGTGACAGGGTGGGAGGAGCTTCAACCCACATGTTCAGCACACAGTGCTGGGCCCTGGCCAGATGCAGGGGTGAGAAGGAATGCCCTGGTTTGCATTTTCTTTCCATCATAGTGAGACAGAGGGGGTTCTGCAGGTACCAGACCTAATCATCAGGTCTCCCAGGCTCCCCTAGTTGCTCCTCTCAGTGAATTAGCACATATGGGGCACTCAGTGGACACTTTGAGATGTGGTCTCTGACTGGTAGGCTATAAGGAGGGCCCTTATTTCGGTTCACCTTGGTAAACTAGCTTCTGAGAGAACGCTTAGGCACACCCTTTTCAAATGTAATATTGGATTTAGAAAGTAGGCCCTTCACCAGAAGAACTATGTTTCGAAGGTCTTCCTTTCTGCTTGAACTGGGTTTACCCCAACCTTCCCCCTCCAGGGCTCCTGGAGAGCCAGCTTTGGGGAAGGTATGGGAGAGTGAAACCAAGACCTCCGGGGTGAAGAGGCTGGTACGAGGTCACACAGTAGGTCCTGCTCTAAGGTCTGAGTCCCCTCCTAACAGCTGGAACTAAAGTCTCCCAGGGAACAGGCCCTTTCTGAGAGCTGTGAGTGAGGGCACGATTGTGTTGGAGCAGGTCTGGCCATTCCCCGTTGGGCTATTTGAGTCTGTCTGGGGCTTTGTTTTGCCTGCTCTGAGCCTTCTCAGAAAGCAGCCTTTGTGGCCTGCATCTCCCCAGCAGGGCCTCACAGGCTGGTGTCTGGGCCCCTTATGGTGCCAGGCTGCAGCCTGTGATGTCCCCCCTCCCCCACCCCACAGTACCCTCCCACCACCTGTTTTTAAGGTTCACTAGGGTGGATCTGTCTCCAGATATGTGAGGATTTGAGAATTACTCCCAGGAGGGAACCCCCACAAGACTCCTGTCTCAGCACCTCCCCCTCCAAGCCTGTGCATGCTGGGTGCCCCACCCTTGTAAACTGCTCAGAGTGTCCCAGGGCACACCTAATGGACTCTGCTAAGTCACTAGTAGTCCCTGGAGGGTGAATCGGGATATACAAGCCAGAGGCCTTGCCCCAAGAGCTTCTGAGTGATGTTCTGAGACACCCCTCCCAACACACACACACACACTTAGGCTTGTCTTTTCTTTGACTGTCATTCTGCTTTGCGTCCTATCTCTCTCTTTTAAAAAGTAGGCTCCTTGATGGGAGAGATTTGGAGTGTGGATACCTACAACACACAACAGACATAGGTACTCAAAGGCATGTGGTGGGGTCAAGGGGCTGCCTGGTGCTTTCAGAATCCTCTGTTCGTCTCTGGCTCAGCCAAAGTTCCTTGTGACCCTGAAGTCCTCTGTGTCAGGAGAGAAGCACCTGAGGTGGAAGGAGGAAGGAGGAAGGGATAAGTCCTGGCTTTGCCTCATTCAGGGCTCAGCATCTGCCCAGTCCCCACTGCTGGGTTCTGTTCTTTCTCTGCTGGTGCCTGTGAAAGGGAAGGTGAGCCAGTCAGTCACATCACACATACTACAAGGTGAGGGGAGCCTGGTTGCTTGCACACTGGAGAGGATTGTGTTGGCGTAGCTGAGGCTGCTCAGAGCTCTGGACAGAGGTCTCTCAGGGGAGGTGGTATTTATTTACTAAAAGGGGTTGAGCACTCCCTGGAGATGCTGAAGGACCCACAGAGTGGACAGAGTCCCCTGCCTAGGAGTGCAGAGCCTCCGTCCCAGCCCTGAGTTCCACTTGACTGAAGGTAGCCATCTAGGAAGGGGCAGGCAGCTTTGGGTATAGTTGTAGGTGGGTATCCATATCCAGAGCCCATTCCTTAGAAGTGTGATGGAGGCCATGTGGGTGGCCATGTGGCCTTTCTACCAATCAAAGGAACTGCCGCCATGCTCTGGGGGCCGAGGACAGGAGGAGGCATGCACCCCTCTGGCCTGGGTCAGTTCTGCCTTTGTGTTCAGGAAGTCAGGAACTGTGGGCCCAGGGCAGGTGACATGAGTGGGCTCCGGGCCAGCTGTCCCTGCCCAGATCCTGGGGTTGGTAGAAAACCCAACTGATGCTTGTGCTTTTTGGGGTAGTCATTAGTTTGCTACTGACCTGTGCGCGTCAGCCTGCCCAATGAAATACCTGGGCTCTTGGCCAGATACATCTATCTTCATCTTCATCCAGCCATCCCAGAAGGTGAAGCTTTTCCAGGAAAGCAGGCTTGGGGATCTCGCAGAATGTCCTGGCGATTCTTCTGAAAGATGCAAAGTGTCATTTGCTGTGTTACCGGGCGTCATAACAAAACTCTCACATGCTGGCAGCACTGGGTTAAGTAGGCTAAGCCAAAGCTGGGCAGGTCCCTGCTTCTTGGGTGGGGCCTTTTCAGATAGTCACATTGGAAGCAAACATTCCCAGGCAGGTGGTCCGCGCACACAGTCTTTGGTTGGGAGACCCTGCCGCCTAGGCGCTCACACTAGGTTTACCATGAGCCAGAGGTCGTCTGGTGCCTTCTTGGAGCCCAGCCCACGGGAGAGAGGGAGGGCAGGGCCACCAGGCAGGTTGCCACTTTCTGGAAAATCTGTTTTTCACACCTTTTAAGATTTCTTGCCTCTGACTGCTGGTTTGCCTTGGAGAGTTCTGGTGAGGCTGGAAGAGAAGGTTTCTGGGCTCTGGCCTGGACACACACAGTACCAGATATCAGAGAAGGCTCAAGGCTTGAGGGAGAGATGAAGACACAGCCCCTAGATGTTTTCCTCTGTAGCTTCTGGGCTTTTCACCAGCTGACTGTGTGGTGTTCCCCGTGCTCCTAGGCCCAAGCTGGGATGCTGGGATGCTGGGATGCTGGGATGGCGGGATGGCGGGATGGCTTGTGCAGGTGGCCGCCAAGCCTCTTAATGTCTGTGTTTGACTTCTTCCCTCCTCCCTTGTATGTGAGTAGCTCGCAGTGGATCTCAGAGGCTGCTGGGAGCCTCCACAGACCTGGCATGATTGCAGATGGGAAACCCACTCTCCCAGGTGGGTGGTGCATCTGTGTTTGCCAGATGAGAGAATTTAGATTCAGAGAGAGTCGGGATTCCCCCTTGGCCGGTTGACTCTTGAAAAACCACATTTCTTCCACCCTGCCAGGTCACCTTGTCTTAAACGTAATATCCATCCATCCTCCTCCTCGGTACCCAGTTTCGGAGGAAAACCGAGGGGTTGTAAGCTGAGCATCCTCGCTGTGCATTTGCCGTCCCGGAGGGTGGTGGGCGGTGGAGATGGCATTGAGCTCAGAGCTCAAGACTTGGCCAGCTGGCTCCGATGCTATTCTTCCCGCCCCTGCCTCTGCTCCTGCCTGGAGGTTGGGGGGGGGGGCAGCGAGTGCAGCAGGTGCTCTGTGAAGGGAAGATAGCGTCCTCTGGGGAGACTAAATAGAAGCCAGTAGACAGGTAGCCTTCTCCCCCGAAGGCTTGGGGTGGTGGTGGGGAGGGTTGCTGTCTGCTGTTTTCTAGAAGGGCTGAGGGTAGCAGGTGGGGTCAGGAGTCGGGTCAGAGACCTCTTGCCCAGTAAGTAGTTCTACTTTCATTTCTCCATTTCATTGGAGAGAATGAGCTGCCAGGCCTGGGCTCCTGAGGTGAGGGGACATGGGGACAAATAAAATGGGTCATTTGTCCTAGTGAGGTTCCCAGGCCACTCCCTGCCTCTGGGTGGGCCCAGTGTCTTTCTTTTTAAAACAACCCCCCAACCCCCCAAACCCCACCCCACCCCCCAAATCAGAAAAAAAAAAAAAGCCTGGCGTGGTGGCGCAGGCCTTTAATCCCAGCACTCGGGAGGCAGAGGCAGGCAGATTTCTGAGTTCGAGGCCAGCCTGGTCTACAAAGTGAGTTCCAGGACAGCCAGGGCTATACAGAGAAACCCTGTCTCAAAAAACCAAAACAAACAAACAAACAAAAAAAGCAACAAACCCACTTACTTCATTACACACTCATTGGATAAGTCTCCACGGTCGCCTGCTGCATGCCAGCCACCCCTGGGGCCAGAGCGGCTTGAGTGAGTCCTTTTAGGGCCACTGTTTGGCCACAGCGTGCCAAGCTGGGGCCCTTCTAGGACCCTGGGATCAGATCTTCTTTACACGGGCCAGATGGAGTTTCTTCATTGTCCTATACTGTCTCTGGAGAATGGAGCAGTTAGCCCCAGTTATAGAGCTAGCAGGTGGCGGCAGCGGTGGGTGGGGTTGGGGGTGCTCAGATTTGAACCTGACCTGACAGACAGTACAGCTTAAAGATTTTATTGGGGTCCTGATGTTCGTTACGGGATCTCCTGGGCCTGCTGCCTCCATCCTGAAGCAAGCCTGCCTAATGGTTTGGTGTGGAAACAGAAGTTATTCTTCGTGTACCGTGTTCCTCATCTTGAACCAAATTGAGCCCACCCCACGTAGCCTGTGTTCAAGGAGGTTTGGGTAGCCAGTCCCTTTAATGCCTTAGGGAAGGCTGAAACTGTGGGGGTAGGTAGAGAGAGGCCCACAGCAGGTAGCTTCTGGCAATTGAAAATCTGAAGGTGCCTCAGCTGGTGGCTTGTGCTTCCCTCACAGGGTGGTAGAGCCATTGTGGGCTGGGTCAGGAGATCATTCTTTGAAAGCCATAGGAGCTGAGCCTCCTGGAACTCAGAAAGGTCCCTTTCTGGAGTTTCATGCTGTGGAATTTGAATGTCAGGATTGGTGACTCCGTAGTAGCCCACATCCTTGGCTGTGCATTGCTTGCCAGAGGGTGACAGGTACTGATTCACTAAGAGCCACTTTGGTCAGATGCTGGGTCTGCTAAGGAGCCCTACCAGCAGTATAGCTGCTATCCTTTGGTGCCCGTGGCTGCCCTGTTTGTAAAACGCTCTGTCTAAACTCTGGCTCTGGGGAGATCCTAGTGTCTTTACCAATCATGCCCTGAGCCCTTGAGTATAAGGCCGTGGGATCCACTCTCTGTTTAAGTGCTAATCGTGGGCCTTCTGGGATCTTATCCGCTGAAACTAGATCCTTAGAAGGTTTGGGAAACTATTTACAAAGATCGCCCAAATTTGGCAGTCTCTTGGGAATATTTCTTTCCGGGGCAGTTTCTGGGTCTCAGAAGGTTGGTCAAGGGATAGCTTTCTGACTGTGTGACTTTGGGACACAGACTTCACCTCTCTGTGCAGATGGAGTGAGTGAGGGCACCTTAGTGGCCTGCTCTGCCAGGCCCAGCCAGTGGGAACTGTTAGCTCTTTGTTTTGTTTTGTTTCGTTTCGAGACAGGGTTTCTCTGTGTATCCTTGACTGTCCTGGAACTGTAGACCAGACTGGCCTCAGATTCACAGAGATCCTCCTGCCTCTGCCTCCCGAGTGCTGGGTGGGCACATGCCACCACTGCCCGGAGTGAACCGTTACTCTTGATTGGCCTAAGAAGGTTTCCGGGAGCTTTAGCTTCAGTATCCCTGGAAGGAAAGGAAGATGGAACAGATCAGAGTAGGGGACAGTGGGGATCTCACTCATTGCGGGGTTGCAGCCCCCATGGGCCTCTTCCTTAGGTGGCTGATGGACTGTGTTTCTGTCTTCTTGGGTCCCTCATTTTCTCCCTGGTTGGACTTGCTCTTCGTACCTGTGCATCCAAGGTAGTTAGCAACCATAGGCTTCCCTGCTTTGTCTTGCAGGCCAGAGGCTAGCACTCGAAGGAGCTGCCCTCAGTCACCTGAGTCACACCGTGTTCTGCAGGGTGATGTGTGGGGGTACATGGAACACTGGTTTAGAACCTCTGAGCTACATTCAAAAGAGGTCTTTGCAGATGGGAGCTCAGAGGGGCAGGCCTTGTAGTGGGTGTTCACCCTTACAGCTCTGGGGACCTCAGGTGTCCCTCCTTTGACCTGAGCAGTGACGGCCGAGTCAGGGTCAGTTCTGTTCCTGGCCATGTCTGGTGGGTGAGTTACAATTGTTGATGGGCCCAGGGTGAGCCGTACCCCTTGCTCCGATCTAGTGGTCTTTCATTTGGCCTTGCTAAGAATTCTTTGGTTTTTGGGCACTCTCTGGGCGGGGAGGATTGAGTAGGTATCCCATCACCTGAGACAGTCTTTAGGGATGTGGCCAGTTCTGTGGGTGCCTCTATCAGCAAGTGTGAGTTGTGGGGATGGGTGATTGATCTAAGGGGCAAGTTGATTGTATGGTTAGTTCTGCAAGCTGAAGGTTGGATGGGTTCTGGCAGCACCCTGGGTGCTACCTGGGTCCTGTGGTAGGGGGTCGGGGTGGGGGTGGGGGTGGCTCTCGTAGTGCTTGATTCATGGAGATCAGCTTTCAGGCATAGGTGAATCCAGGGCCTCGAGTGATGGTCCTTGCAGCCTGTCTGTCTGTTCCCCTGCGGTTATCTACCTGGTTTATTCTCAGGCCCATGCACTGGGGTGAGTACTCACAGCTGGCTTCAAGTCGGTGCAGGGAGTTGGACCGAGTTCCTTAGTGTGTTTCTTCATTTGTTCTGTGTCACAATCTTGCGAAGGCCGTGTTTCCAGGACCCTAGTTTCCTCATTGAGTTTGGTGTCACACAGCTTGTGGGTATTAGAGTTGGTTGCCAGCTCTTGGGTCCCACTGGGTCCTCGGCCAGGGTTCATACCAATGAGGATCCACTGTTATCTGTCATCCTGAGCCACATCCTGTCTCTGAACCAGGGCTTCATTTAGGAGTGATGTGTGCTGGGTATTGGGGATGAGCCATTCCCTGCCGCAAGGCCTTAGTGGTGACCCTCAAAGAAGCTGGGCTTTTCCTAGAGGCAGTGGGATGGAGGTGGGGAGAGGACCTCTCCTAATTGGCCTTCAGTCGCCATCCATGCTACTATAAACCATCTCTCAGTTCTGGAGACAGTGGAGACCCTGGGTGGAGGCCTGAGATTTCACACATGCTGTCTATAATCAGGACAGCATTCCTACAAGGAGAAAGATGAATGCCCCCATAAGTCAGAGCTCAGTACTGGTCACCTTTGTCCTTCAATAGGCCTGATTCTGTCTTTTCCCTATGGTCAGTCTACACAGGTACGTTCAAGGAGCCAGGATCGAAGGCTGGCAGATGGATGATGTCCTTGGAGCTGGTATCCTCCTGCCGTGGTCTTGGGGAGGCTTCCCAGCACCTTAGAGTGAAGGATGAGGTTGCTGAGCGGACCTTGGGGTATTGACACTGAAGAGTTTTGGAGTAAAACAGCCCGTGTGTTCTGCAAACACATTGGCCTGTTGCCATTTGGCCATGCTTGGGGCGAGTTGAGCTGTGTATCTGCCAGGATCCCTGAGGATCCTGCGAGCCAGGAGCAGCTTTGACCAATCAATTGGGTCATTGGATCCAGAGGAGTGGCTGGTCTAAGGGCGGGGGTGGGGGGACATTGATCTGTCCGGGACTCACCTCCAATGGTGTGTCAAGCTGGGTCCTGGCATCTGGCTACTGAGCAAGTCCCACGGGAGCTGTGGGAGGCCCCCCCCGCCCCCACCCCAGACATTTCTACCTGGAAAAGTGGAGGTAGTGGTCACCAGGCTACAGGCTGCCCACCTGAAGGATCCTGTGCAAAGTGGGCAGGTAGCAGTGGAGAAGCTCAGGCCAGTGGGGCCTGGTTAGGGTTTGGGGCCTCATGGTCCTTCCTGAGGCCAGAGGAAGAGGAGGCTTGTTTCCCTCAGTTTGCTCAGCCTCGGTGGGTACTTTCACCGGGCCGCCCAGATTCCCAGGTGTGGACCTTTGTAGTAATGGCCAGGCGACAGCTAAGTGGAGGCTGTGCCGGCGAAGCTCTGAAAAGGAGGGCCACTCCCAGCCGGCTTCACTGTGGCTGTCACAGATGGACAGCAGGGCTGGCCTGACCTTTGTCCCCTCTGCTGGGAAGAATCCTCTGGGGCCTTGAGTTGCCCAGGGAAGCAACTAGGGTCAGAGCTCAGCCCACTCTGGGGTTTGGCTCTGTGGGGATGTGTTACAGTTCCTATGTGAGGAGCCAGCTCAAAGGTCCTGGGACTCCAGCCTGCCAGTCACTTAGCTATGGGGCTTCCTGCTGTCAGGCTGGGAGAACCTCAGGGCCGGGTTAGCCCTGGCATAGGAGGAAGGTCATGAAGAGGGTCTGGGTTAATCAGCTGCCCAAGTCAAAGCTCTGGAAACTGAAACCAGGCTCAGTAAGTCAGTGACTTGGCCTATTGCAGTTGTGAGAAGCCTCTGGGGCCCTAGTTCAGGCAGACTGTGAAAGATACCAAACAGCTTTGGTTAAGGTCCTACTCCAAGAGAGGAGAGAGAGAGATGAGGTAGGGGTTGGGGTCACACTAACAAAACACCAGAAGTTGGGTGTAGTGGTTCATGCAGGAACCCTAGCACTGGGGAGGTCAACGCAGGAGGATCTCAAGTTCAAGGCCAGCCTGGACAATATAGCGAGATCCTGTTTCACATGAAAAGAGAAGGAAAGAGGGAGGGAGAGAGGGAGGGAGGGAGGGAGGGGGGGAGAACTACCCATACTCAAAAATCAAATGGCACTAAAGTGAGTTTTATTAAACCAGTTCCCAGAGGCAGTTGTGTGTGTGTGTGTGTGTGTGTGTGTGTGTTCTTAGACCTGGTCTATGTTTTTATAAGCACACATGAGAATGGACATACGCACCCGAGGTTCTTCTCCACTTTCCCCCCTCTGTGTTGACTTTGAATTTTCAATGTTTAGGAAATAACTCAGGAAGATATATTACCTTTGCTCTTCTTGGGCAACACTGGGCTTGGATGTGCTCTGGTCAGTCTCTTTGGAGGCTTGGCCTCCCAAGGGGCTCATGGTCACTCTTTCCCCTTGTTTTAGTCAGCTCTGGCTTCTGTAACAAATACCACAGCTTGGGGACTCAAAACATGCCATTGTCCTGCTTGGAGATTGGACGTTCAGGGAGGGCTTGCTGATCTGACCCTGGGATGGCTTTCTTTCCTAGCATACAAGCAGCTGCTCTCTAGGGTATGCCTTCAGGTGTCAGGAGGGAGAACAAACCGATCTTTTTGGTTTTTTAGATAAGGGAGCTGATCCCGTGTGGGAGCCGCATCCTTACAGTCACATTGAAACCTAATTACTTCCTGAAGACCATGTCTAAACGCTGTCTTATTGAAGCATAAGGCTTCAACCTCTTGAGTTTTTTGGAAGGATACCCAGGTTCGGTCTGACGTTCCCCTTGCTCTGCAGAAGGGCTCCACAGTCTTGAGCCACTGCCCTCATCAGGCCGGGAGGGACTTGAGGAAGTGGCATCACCGATGGGTACTGTGTAGGAGGCAGACCAGCATGTAGGGCGTGGCCAGACTTGAGCTCTGTAAAATGGGTTACCAGCATCCGTCTTGGGGCAGTTTGGGGATGAGGAGGCTTGGACCGACTTGGTGGAGGTGGGTTCTAGTGCAGTGAACAGTATGCAATTTATTTTCATTTAAGCCTTTTTCCCCCCTAGCTGAAGATGCGTTTGAGGGCCCGTTGTTATCACCAGTCTCAGGACCCATCTAGGGCAGGTGGCCCTTTAAGCCTGGAGGGACTGATCTTGGGCCAAGTCTCTCTCCTGTCTTATGCCAGCCAGGGTGGGGAGCTGAGGCTGTGGAGGGCTGGGGAGGTTCAGGGAGAGCCTGCGATGAAGACCCACAGGCTGACTTCCTTAGTGCCCCTCCCCCCTTACCCAGTGCTTCCTCCTCTCCACCCTTATCCCATTTGTCTGTGAGACGAGTCCCAGCTGCCCTGGCTTGCACTGAGCTCCATCTGAAGGAGACCAAGGGCTCCAGACAGCATCAAAACCAAGTCAGAAGAGACTCCACCACCCGCCTGCCCGCATGCATCTCCTCGTGGGTTTTCCTTTGGTGTAGAATTGTCATAGACTCCAAGTCATTGTGCATGTAGCAGTTTGGTTTCTGCGTTCTGCTTTCTGCACCTGGCATTGTGGTGTAAACAGAGTCCATATTTATATTTTATACTGGCTTTAGCGATCCCCCCACCCCAGCCACCACCCCCTCTTCTCCCCCCCTCACCCCACCTTTGGAGCTACTGGCACTTGTTAAGCACATGGTCTAGTAGCATCTCCCACAGAATTATAGAATATGTTTATTTTGAAGTTTGGGCATAGTAGCACACGCCTTTAATCCCAGAACTCAGGAGGCAGAGGCAGGTGGATCTCGGTGAGTTCCAGCCTGTTCTATATAGTGAGTTATAGATTAGCCAGGGCTACAGAGTGAGACTTTCTCCAAATAAACAAAAACCAAGGAAACAAATGCAAATTTTGTTTTGATCAATTTTTTATTATAAATATTTCTAATATAAGCAACAGAAGGATTGATAAGATAAACCCTGTGCCCCACTCTTCCTTAAAAACTACCAAATAGCCGGGCGGTGGTGGCACACGCCTTTAATCCCAGCACTTGGAAGGCAGAGACAGGAGGATTTCTGAGTTCGAGGCCAGCCTGGTCTACAAAGTGAGTTCCAGGTCAGCCAGGGCTATACAGAGAAACCCTGTCTCGAAAATCCAAAAAAAAAAAAAAAAAAAACACACCAAAAAAAACCTACCAAATATTAACTGATGTCTGTTTTTATTTTATTGCTCTGGTATATTTGAAGCAAATCCTGACATCTGATTTCATATGTAAACATTTTTTGTGACAAAGTATTAAAAAAAAATTTCCAAAGATGTTGGCTTGCCTGAGGACAAAGTACAATAGAGAATTTATTTATTATATGTAAGATTTATTTATTTATTATATGTAAGTACACTGTAGCTGTCTTTTTTTTTTTAGACACTCCAGAGGAAGGAGTCAGATCTCATTACAGGGATGGTTGTGAGCCACCACGTGGTTGCTGGGATTTGAACTCAGGACCTCTGGAAGAGCAGTCAGTGCTCTTAACCACTGAGCCATCTCCAGCCTGAGAATGACTATTTTTAATTGCTATAGAATGGATCTGCTTTTTGCCTATGCTATGCTGTAATCTTATTATTGAATTTTTAAGATTCTTTCAGTCTTCTTGCCAGGGTAGACAACAGTACACATACATCGTTGTGATTCTAAATGTCTTCTTTCCTCTTCTGATTCTTTTTTATTAAATTAAAAAAAAAAAAAAAAAAAAGGTTGCCAAGTGGCAGCTGGTCCCTGCCTCTAATCCCAGAAATCAGGGTGCAGAGGCAGGTGCATCTCTGAAGCCAGCCCGGTCTGCAGAGCGAGTTCCAGGACAGTCAGGGCTACACAGAGAAACCCTGTCTCAAGGAAAAAAAAAGATTTATTTTGTTTTAAATTATGTCTAAGTGTTTGTGACTCAGTATGGAGGTATGGACATGAGGACAGGTGCCCCTGGAGGTCAGAGTCATGGGATCCACCTAGAGCTATAGGTAGTTGTGACCCTCCTGTCCTTTGGAACTTTAGTCTGTGGAGGCAGAGAAGTGTGTCAAGCAGTTAATTGAGTAATTTCAGCTGGAATTGACTAGGAAATTGAGAGCAAAGATAGGAGTCTGGGGGCAGTTCCCATTGTAGTCAAGGAAGGCTTTTCTAAAGATTAGAATCCTAGCTGAGCAGTAGGAGAGGAATTAGCTTCTGAAAGGCTGGCTTGGGGCATCCTGTGGCTGCAGGGACAGTAAGTTCGAGAGCACCAAGATATGTCAGGGGAGCTGGGAACTTGTGTTGGGGATGACATGATGTGGTTGGAGCAAGGTCTTGAACTCATGAAGGTCCTCTCGCCTCAGCTTCCCGAGCACCAGAATGGTAGGCCTATGCCACAATGCCAGGCCTTAAAAAGCTCTTGAATATTATCTGCAAGAAGGTTATTGAAGACTTTTGCATATGTACCCATTATATGCATATGTATTATATAGTATTCTACTTTTGCTGTGTCTACCAGGTTTGGGTATTAGAGTCATTGTGGCTTCATAACTAAGCTTCATAGGGTTCCTTCCCTCTCTATTTTGTTGAACAGTTTGAGAAATATTGTTGTTAGTTTTCTTTAAGGGTGTGTTACTTAGCAGGTCAAAGATACTTTAGTAGATTGCCACACACCAAAGAGTATATAGATTAGGTTAGTGCTGAAAGTCAGGTAGGTTTGGAATGCAGCAGATCTGGGAGAAGTTGGGGGAGGGGCGTGAACATGACCAAAATACAATGTATGAAAATTTTCAATAATCTATAGTGTGTATTCATGTGTGCATGTATGACACCCTACTCCTGGTACCAACTTCTGTCTTAGTCACAATTCTGTTGTTGTGAAGAGACACCACAACCAAGGCAACGCTTAAAATTTAAGGGCAGACTGGCTTACAGTTTCAGACTTTAGTCCATTATCACCTTGGAGGGGAGAATGGCAGGCATGCAATGCAGGCAGACTTGTTTCATCAATGACAACTTTCTTCTTCTCACAAGGCCACATGTGTCCTAATCCTTCCATCCTTTCAAAAGTTCCATCCCCTGCTGACAAGCATTCAAGTATACGAGGGTGGGGGAACATTCTTATACTACCACTTAATGTGCACAGTGGTATCTGCGGAGATGACAGGCGTAAAGCCCCCGATTTACTGCCCCGATCTCAAGATACTAGTGTGCCATTGACACCTCTTATCGAATGGCAGGTGTGGGTTTCACATAACGTCTGACAAAGAGCATGGGGTCAGGCTTGGAGCCTGAGTGCCCTGCTGGGGTCAGGATAAGGAGAAAACAATCCTTGCATCTCAGGTCAGCGTGAGGACAGTTGAAATATCCCTGGATAAGTCCATCTTGGGAGATATGTCCCCTGGACAGCCTCCCTGGCCTAGCTGTGGCATTCACAGGTTGGCTTTGGGATATGTCCCCTGGACAGCCTCCCTGGGCTAGCTGTGGCATTCACAGGTTGGCTTTGGGATATGTCTCCTGGACAGCCTCCCTGGGCTAGCTGTGGCATTCACAGGTTGGCTTTGGGATATGTCCCCTGGACAGCCTCTCTGGGCTAGCTGTGGCATTCACAGGTTGGCTTTGGGATATGTCCCCTGGACAGCCTC
>LR750834.1:216942-275978 GCA_902729485.2 Mus minutoides
CCCAGAGCCTAACTTGCTCCTCTCCCACAGGTAGAGTTAGCCCTCCAGTACAGTCTGGGAACGTAAGGCTTCTCAGAGGAGTTGAGTGACCCAGACCCCACCCCATGCTGGGAATGTTGGCCAGCGGGAGTATCGTAGAACTAGGAAAGCGTCAGCCTGGAGCTTGGCTTTTGGAGCAAGTGTTGGAGTGAGCCTGTTTGCACAGTATCTCATTCACCACGGTTGTGACCGTTGCGGATCTGCGGCTTTGTCCTAAGGAGAACCATGGCAGGTCTGGAAAACCTGTGGCCGCTGGAGGACGGGTGAGACAGCGAGGGTGGGGATGCCAGCCGCTGTTGTGGTACAGGCTGCTGCCGTGGCTGCTGAGGAAGACCAGAGTTAGTAGGAGTACTCTGGTACTCAGGGTCGGGACTAGGCACGCCCCTAAATACTATACATTCTCAAGAGTTACAGTGTCCCTGCACCTCGTGTCCACAGGCCTAGACCTGCAGACTTCTGAAGAGGCCCCAGTGCCCTGGCTGGGAGGGTGGGCCCACACTGAGCTCTGTGTGCACTCTGAGCTCTGTGTGCACTGGTCTTTTGACTTTGCCAGTGTGATGACTCACAGATTTGGATTTGAGCAAATGTAGGTGTCATCCACACGGCTTGGCTGACCTGAGGGCTGTTTAGCCTTCCTAGATGCCATCTTCTGTATTTGAGGATGGGTTGCTACTCTTGTGGAAGCTGAGTAGGAGAAGGGGCTGGTGTTCGGCTTCCATCAATGCCCTGAGCTATAGCTTCCACTGGCATACCCATTTGCAGATAGGGAGACTGAGGCATAGAGCACAACACCTGGCTGTGGGAGGCAGTGAGGCTGGCCTTCTTATGGTCTGGCTGCTGGTAGCTGGTAGCACTTAAGCTTGTGAGGAAGAAGGGGTTTTGCCAGGAGCCTTCTCGGGGAGGCCCTGAGCTGGGTGTGTGCTGCTCCTATGTTGGTTCTTTCCCTGGGCCATTGGAAGCACTGGTCTGGGTGCCACCTGGCCTGGCATATTCCTTGGCTCCACTCTTTCTGCTGCGGGGAGGGGCTTGGGATGCTGGTGAAACATTTATTGGGCCGACGCTGTAATCACTCTGCAAGGACACTTGCAATTATATCTGCATTTGGGAAGCTAATTTTCAAGAGCTTTTTTTTTTCTCTTCCTAATTACGTGCAATCAGCCAACCGGTGCTCTTGGGATCCCCTCAGCTGAGAGGCACCTGCTCTCCTCCTCCTGCCTTTCCTTCCAGCTCTGGGCAGCTGGGACACCACAGTGAGTCCTTTTTGTGGAGACGGGGATGAGAGACAGAAGCAAGAGTCTGGGGCTGGACTCTGGCATGGCTCCAGGTGGGTGCATGTCTTCATCAGGGGGCAGGTTGGTGGAGCGCTTGGTGGCAGGTGACTGCAAGCCCAGATCAGATTGAGTGTAAGCCAGAAGGTGAATTCCTGGATTCAGGCAGTCTAGCCATAAAAGGACTGGCCTATAAGGCCTCAGATTGCTACTTCTGTCCTTCCCTTCTGTGGCCCAGCCACCAGGGAGCTTTTCTCAGGTCCAGATTTTGCTTCCTCCAGCTCTCTCCTAGCTTTGGTCCTTTGTGTGTGTCCACTGCTTCTAGTGCCTGGCAGGATCGACCTCTCCTCCACCCTCAGACTCTCATGGCTTCAGCCTGTACCCATTCCAGGGCTTGCTTATTCACCCTCGAGATCATGAGCCTTTTCTGTTAGTTTCATTGGTGAAACCGCCTGGTCCCGTGCGGTCTTCAGAAGCGCATAGGAAGTGTAGAATGAATAAAACCATCTCTTAGTATAGGCGGTGAAGAGGAGGCCAGTCAACGCAGAGGACTTTAGTCTGAGAAATCAAAACTAACTGACCTGCTGTGCACTGGCCTTATGGTCCCCTGAGCTGCACTCTGATATCTGGGGTCATTCTTGCACTCTCACTGCCTTCCTGAGTGGGTTGCAAGACACAGCTGATCTACACATGGTCCAGGAGGAAGAGGAACACCTGGAGTAGGCCTCTGGCTGATGGCCCAGCCCCTGGGCTCCATGGTATCCCGGCGTCTGTCCCCTTTGATGGGTGCTTCCTGGGAAATGATTTAGTGGTAGATTATAGAAAGGGGGTGTGTCTGGCATTTGGGTGAAATACAGGCAGGTGGTCAGAGTGTGTGTGTGTGTGTGTGTGTGTGTGTGTGTGTGTGTGTGTGTGTGTGGTGTGTGCAGTGCAGTGCACAGCAGATTGGGTATGCACCATGGATAGGGAGGTGGCATCTTTTAGGGGCCTCACTGGCAGGCGATAAGAGAAGCTACAGGAAGGCATGACAAGGCAGGGTGGTGAGGTGAGTCATGCTCCTTAAGTAGAAGGGCACGAGCTGGAGGGTGGACACACAGAGCGCCAGGAACACTGTCTGCAGACCTGCCTGCTGGCCCACAGCACACAGGTCTGTGTCTTTTGCATATGTTGCTCCCGATGCCTGGCAGGCATTTATTTCTCCCTCTCCTTTCTTCTCTTC
This sequence comes from Mus minutoides, assembly GCA_902729485.2. NCBI lineage: Eukaryota > Metazoa > Chordata > Mammalia > Rodentia > Muridae > Mus > Mus minutoides. Next base: position 219,469 of record LR750834.1, read on the forward strand.
CAGTTAGAGAAAGATATTCCTGTTTTTGTCATTTCTTCTGCACAGGGCCCCGGTTCTTGGCATCGGTCTGTTGGCTGCTGTGACCCCCGTGTGGGGCTCTGAGGGATTACTGCAGATGTTTGGGGCCTGTTGCCATGACTCCCAGCTGCAGAGCCTGGCAGGGCATGAACACTGGGAAGGAAGGAGGTGGGTTGGAGCTTGACTCTGGGCAGTGGGGCCTTCTGAGGTCTTCACTCAGCCTTCCCACCTGTTCCATATCCCTGTTCTACAGCTGATTTCTCTCTCGTTAGCAGGTTCAGGCTCCTTTGGAGGTTGGGTGGTATCCTCAAGACTTAGGTTATCTTTGCCACACGGTCTGTCTCTCCTCTTGACTGTTGGCATGCACAGCCTTCTCTCAGTGTGGGCACTCTCCTCTCACAGTCTTTTGCTCTGGGAGCACCATCTCTTTTGTGATGGCACCCATTTTTCTCATCCCCTTTGTTTCTTAGAAGGTTTCTTCTTGAGAAGCCATACCTGTGCTGAGGGATGACCAAGGGGACCTGGGTTTATCCTAAGCCTGAACCTTGGATGCTGCAGTCCATGTCCAGGCTACAGTACGCCCGGATGTTTGTGTCCAGGCACGCCTTAAGGAGTGTCTTCTGTGCCCTTGACTTTTAGGCAGGGCTGTTCCTCGGTTGTGGAAGACTTTACCCTTGAGGATCAAGGCTCCAAGAGGGGATTTTATCAGGCTTGGAGAAAGGGATGGGTAAGGTAGCTCTGTCTAGAGCTCTTTCCCAAATATCCCAGAGGCCTCACCCAGTGTACTTGAACCTCTGGCCGGTGAACAGCCCCATGCAGGGCATATTACATTGCTGTGGACTGAGGAGACCCTCACTGACAGATAGTCCTGAATTTAGACTGTGGCTTTGCTCTCTGCTTGCTCCCAACCTTGAGGACCTGAGTTCGAGTCAGTCCCATGCAGCAGGGTGCCAGGGGGGACACGGGAGGTAAGCTTGGGGAGGAGACGTTCAGCACATGAACGGTGCCTGGCACTCACAGGCCCCTCCCTCCTCTGGCTTCGGGGAGCGGGCTGAGTGGGTACGAGCCCGCCCAGCTGCTGCAGGTGTTGGCCTAGCATCTGTTTGGGACATATCCAGGCCTTCAGAATCTCTGGAAACTGAAGGGTCCTGGGTCTCAGATCAAGTTGCTGCCTGCTGAGACAAGGGGCTCAGTGCATTTGGGACAGGGACTGGGGCCAGGTCACTACACCCCCAGGCCTATAAATGGTGAGCATGACTGGCCCTGGCAGGGCCCTGGTATGCCTGGGTGCTGGCCCAGTTTTAGGTTCCAACTGGCTCGATGCTTGGAGAGTCTGTTCCTACACAGTGCTAGCCGAGTCCAATGAGACCTGCCCTCAGAGCAGGGAGCCCTGGGCTTGGACGTGGCTTTCCTTGACCTCAATATGAACTTGGGGTCAAGATTATTACCCCTTTCCCTAGTTCAAAGCCAAGGTATGAGGCCTGGGTTCTTACCTTAGGTCTCTAAGGTCCAGGACCAGTCGCCTCCACTTCCCCTGTTCTCCTCAAGGACCCCAGTGGGAATGTCTGGTTATGCTCACTGACTCTGTAGGTACCATGTGAACTAGGTTCCCCTTGAATTCTTCCTGGGCAGGTTTTCCTTTGTCCCTTCTCTACCCTCGGAACTTTGAGAAGCGTCCCGTGTCACAGGGTGGCAACACCGTTGAATCCTTGGTGCTGTAGCTGACAGAACCAGGAGCCTACCAGAGATGGCCAGGTCTTCCTGTTCAGATTCTGTGACCCAGCTGACTTGCATGGTCAGAGGGCACGGCGCCACAACAGTGGCGATCCCTCCCGAGACAGGGAAATTGCCCTGGATTAGCTGGGTGGACCCAGGGCTGTCACAAAGGTCCTGATAAGAGGAGGAGGGAGTGCCAAAGAGAGGAGATGAGGCTAGTCAGCGATGTGGCTGGGGGCCAAAGAGTGTGACAGTTTCCAGAACTGGAGAGGCCAGGCCAGGGTGCAGTCCTCCCACCTTCCTTGAACAGGCCGACCCACGCCATGGAAGGTTCTGTGTTGCTTTTAGTTATCCGCTGTGGATCCAGTGTATTTCATTTGTTACGGAAGGAAGCCATAGGCTACAAATACAGTACTCATGCACAGTGACCATATCCGGCCTTGGGGTGAGACTGCAACCTCAGAGAGCGGTTTGGGTCACGGTCAGAACTCTCTATGGCCACCTAGATATCAGAGCCAGGCTTCTTGGCTTTCTATCCTATGGTAGACCAGTGGATAAAGGGTAAAGTCACTGCCTGCACCTTGGGACCAAGGTTCGAGCAGTGTGTAGACAATCCTGAGGCAGGCAGGGCCAGCTCTGTCTCTTGCTCTGTCGTGAACCCTCAGGCGCCTCCTGCTGGTGAGGGTAGTAAGGATGTTGGCTGAGCTTGGGACCCCATGGCACACACGCCAGCCAGCTCATGGTTTATACCCCCTCAGGCTTTCATGGGACTGTTAGGGGCTCCCCTGTGCCAGGGTTCCGCAGAGAACCCCAACATCTGACAGTGACAGTCAGGTGAGGGAAATCTTATGTCCAAGACTCCCTGTAATGTGTGTGGCTTAAGGCACTCCTGGGACCCGGGAGGAGTTTATAGTTGGAGGGGTGCGTTGGCCGCCCAGGAGACAGCTCAGTTACAGGTGTGGAGCCTTCTGAGTGTCAGTACCCTGCATGCTTGCTGCCTACGTGCAGGGCTGCTTCCTTAAACGGTGGGTGTTAGAAAATCGTGAACCACGGACAGCAGACTTCTCCCTCTCAGAGTCCCAGAACCTCCCTGCTCAAAGCCTACCTTACTCTCTGGGTCAGGATTGTTCTTGCATTCTCCGGGCTCAGAGTACTGCATCCAGGCAGCAGGCTACACTGTGGGTCTCAGTAAGGTGGACTGGTAGCTAGGTTGAGGGAAGCCTCCTGTTAGGTCTCCTCATCCTTGGTTTCCCTCCAGTTATTCCAAGGTGCGATTGCTCTACAGAGTTTAGGTGTGTCAGAGCTTTGAAGGATAGACCTGAGACCTTTCTGGCTGGCTGGAACCTATCCCGGGAGGCCGTGGGGCTCCCCCCAGCCCTGTTGTGATTCCGCTCTGAAGACCAAAGAGTGGGTGGCATGGGCAGTGCATCCCCGATGCTCGCCACTCCTGGAAGTCGGGTGAGTGAGTCATCTGCTCTGCCCGTGTAGGGTCACCGGAAGAGCCACTTCCGGGCCCCACCGGCCTGTTCGGGTCCTAGGGTTTGATGAGTCAGGTAGCTTCATCTGTGCTGAGACCCACCCGTGGGCCTGATTGCCTCCCTTGTGTGGGGCACACGGTATGGGCAGGGTCTTCAGGTGGCTGACTTTCAATTAAGGGAATGAACCCCCATCCCATTTAAAAAAAAAAAAAAGACACATGGCAGCTTCCAGTTTATCTGGTTCTTTTCTGCTGCTGTCCAAACAATTCATATGTTTGTACTGGTTTTAAAATTCTGTTCATATGTTGTCTTTATATCAGGCCATTTCAGTTCCTGACACCGTTAAAACAGGAGGGAAATCCAAATCGCAGAGCAGTCAGCAAGGGAGCGGGGATTCCAGGGAGGGCACAGGCAGGCAGGCAGGCAGGCGGCTCCAGGTTGAGCCTGGCACTGGAAGTCTGGAAAGGGGGCACTAGTGCAGTGTGGTGCCTGCTGGGCACGGCTGTGGGCAGGGAAGGCAAAAACCAAGTCCAGCCTCTGGGTCCAGGGCCTCACTGCCTGCAGCCTCATGGGCGCCACTGGCAGTGTTGGCTGGTGGTGCAGCTGACGAGCCACTGAGGGAAGGGTCGTTGGTGTATATGGCATGATGGGTGAGCTGCACTTTGCTACGTGAAGACAGGCATTCACACAGAGACTGCTGGGGAAGCCCAGATGTGGGCAAGACTTAGAGGTGACTTAGAGAAGGGCACTATGGGAGTGTGGATGAGGGAAGGGTCTGGTGTTACTGGCTGTTCAGTACCTTGTAGGTGCTTTTTCTTCTGCTACCAGCAGAAGAGTTTAAAGATTGGGAGTGTAGAGATAGGGCATACCCCTGCTTCCTGAACTGCAGTTGTCAGTCAGGACAGGCTAGGTCAGGCTGCAGGGACAGAAGCTCAAGAAACTCTGAAGGCCTAGCTCAGGCTCTTACAGAGTCCACTGTGGCTCCGTCTACTTTCCGGTGCTATGTTCCCTCTGCAGTATCCCCTTCACTGTGCACTGTGGTCACTTTAGACCAGATAATTCTGTCCTGCACATTATGGAGTCTGTCTTCTGTATGCTTGCGGCACCACTCCCAGTTGGCAGCATCCCATGCTCTTGTGGATGGAATTTGGGGGAACAGCATCTCCCCAGCTTAGGTTGGTCTCAAACTCACAGTCCTCCTGCCTCAGCCTTCCAAATGCTGGGTGAGGGTCCACCTGGTAACTACCTTCTTTGCAGACTGGCCCAGGTCAGGAGGACTAGTGAGAGGGTCCAGTGGTCACAGCTGAATGCTGCTTCCTGAAGTACATACTGTTTCTGTTCATGTGTCATTACTGTGGCAAGGACTGTGCCCACGGCAGACCGAGGGAGGGGGCTTTAGTGGCACTTAGAGTCCAGGAAGAGGTCTGCTGGTGTGGACAGCCACCATCTTGAACTTGGAGCTGTTCCTCTCCAAAGGAGGGGCCATCTTTCCTCTTTCTGCAAGTGTTTAGCATCCCAAGGGTGTACTCTCCCTGGAGTTCTGGGGAGGGGGTCCAGCTGGAAGACAAGATTATGAGTTTGAGTATCCCTCTGCTCCAAACTGAACAATTTTACCAAGAAAAGTCCCCTAGGCACAGGCTTTTAATAACATTTAAATTATTAAGCTTTAACTTTTATTGTTACTTTCATGGTATTGTTGAAAGTAATGGATTTGCCCATATTATCAAACATAGAAAAGAGGAAACACACACATAGCTCCAGTACATACTGTAGCCTGGGCCCCCTGCCCTGCCCCCAAGGACCCGGATGTTGACCCTGGCCTAGAACCTCAGTTCAGAGTGTCTGCTGTGACCGTTGTGTGGCCCTGCTGTGGGGGTCACTTCAGCTTGTCTCTGGGAAGGACTTGGGAGACTGCCTGATGTTTCATTCTCTCTGTCAAGGACACAATGGAGAAGTCTGCCTTCTCTCCAGCCCCTCCTCTCAGCTGCTCTTGCCCTTGCCCCGAGGCCTTGCTGAGGTCATCGTGTGGTGCTTTTGGATTCATTCTGTGCACACAAGTCCCCATTCTCCTTCTGGACATTGTTCTCAATGGAGTTGTGTACGGTACACGGGGTTCTGCCCCTCGAAGCTCTCTTGTGGCCTTGGTGTTGTTCCTTATGGAAATACAAAGCTCCCTGCCCAACTCTGTTTACTGCTGCATGCTGTTCCTTCGGTGGGGTGGCTTGCAGCCTGACTGTGGCACTTCTGGCAAGTACCTCGCTCTGCACTTTAGCACTCCAGGCAGCTCGGCAGCTGCCATCCCAGAGCCCGAAGCTTTCAAACAGTTGTGTCTGGATGATGAGGTGGGACGATAGTCACTTGACAGCCAGCTCCCTGATTTCTGTCCCCTCTCCCGTCTTTAATGTTCCCTTCTTTTCCCTTGTTTTAGGCTCATGATTTCCCTTCTGAATTTTCTGATTAGGGCAGAATTTCAGGAGTCTGTTCTTCGGAGATCCCTGATGAAGAACTGAAGTGAGCCCGATGGGTGATTTTTTTTTTTTTTTTTTTTTTCCTGTGAGGTGGAAGGAGATGTGGTTGCTATGGAGCCCCTACCTACCCACCTCTTTCCTAGTATATGAAGATGTCAGAGGCTCAAGAACTTTGCCCAGAGGTTGAAGACTTTTCTTGCCTTACCTGGGGGTCATGCACTATGTCAGGCCAGTTAGTCTGGGAAACACTCCCCTCCCTTCTGGACACCATCTTGCTGCTCCTTTGAGTAATACAGTAGTGACCAGGACCTTCTCCTTGTGGAGCTGCAGGTTGCAAGTGCCTGTGTAAAGAAAGGGGTCTCAAAGTCTCCGTTGTCCTCCCTCTTCCTAGAGGTCTGAGCTGGATAAGTTGCCTGGGCTCCCTGGGAGCTCAGCCCTCTGTGAGATAACCGCCAGGCTTCCTCGCTTGCTCTATTGGATGCATCCTGTCTGTTTTCAAAGTTAGAGGCCTCCTCATTGCTGTTCAAGGATTGGGGTGATTGGAAGTAACTACAGGTGGCTTAGCAGGAGAGAGCCACGTGCTGACATCATCTAGATACCAGCATATTTTTCCCCCCAGAGGGAAACTGGCCCTCCAGGTGTGGCTGATGTGTGCCTTTCTGTCACCTGCTTTTCCCATCTGTATGTTGATGTTAAGGAGCGCATCTTTGAGCAGCTAAAGGCTGTGTGACCTGCCTGGGACAGGCACCCCTCCCCTATGGAGCCAGCTTCAGTTTTCTTCTCCCTCCAGTTGGGCTGGGATGACCTGGGGGCAGATGATCCAGGTTCTCAGTGTGCCGAGGCTCCTCATGACTGTCCCCTTGCTGTAGGCACGGGTGGCCTGAGGCCTTGCTGGTGTGTGTCTGGCCTGTGCCTTGTGCAGTCATGGGAGCAGGTAGGTATTGCCTGCCATTCCTTCAGGAAGTGCAGGGAGATGAAATGATCTGAGAATCCCCAGTGGTGACAACCGTAGCATTCCCTCATTGGGTTCTTTGGGGCCAGGTCCTTTTGGGACATAGGGTTAAAGGGCACGCTAGCCCATGCTTTCTCCAGTTGACCCAGCTGGTTCTAGTGGCCCTCAGCCCGACCATCTCCTCTGTCAGTCCCTCTGTTGGTCCTCAGGAAGCCCTTGCCCTGCAGCTGGCAAACATATAAGAAGTGATGAGAGTGATCTCAGCTGAGGGGAGATCCTGCCTGCTTCCTGAGGCCTCGGGGATGCAGGCTGGCATTTATTGTGCCCTCAGACTGCTGTGCCAGGCCTGGGAGCTAAGCTGCTTTTTCATATTTATAGCTCTACTGGACAGCAGCCCTTTATGAGCAGCTGTTGGCTGGTGGGCACCAGAAGGGCCTGGGCACGGTTTTCATTTTACTCAGTTACGCCGCCTCAGGGCACCCAGGTGAATGAGAAAACTGCAGGCCCCTGACCTTGCTTGGACCCAGCTTTTTCTTTCTAAGCATCTGCCCTTTCTCAGCAAAATATTCATATGGGCCATCTGAGGCTCTGTGGGTCTTGGTTTGCTATTTCTCCCTGAGTGGCAGTAGTAGTCTATACTCGAGGACTGGAAGAATAGAAGCATGGGATCATGGGTATTTTGTGTGAGTGGGTGGGGGAAGGTTGGATGCTGAGCACACACCCTGGAGGGGACTGAGACAGCCCTGCTTGCTGGAGCCCATGGAGATGGCCCTAGCTCCGGCTTTCAGTAAGAGACGCGAGGCAGGTCAATGAATGAAAGGAGCAGGGAGCCTTGGTGTGGTATGTTCCAGGAAGCCGTACACAGAACCCATGTGCTTAGACGGGCTTGAGCGAGAGACCAGGGTGATGGATATGCGGTGGGAAGAAAGATGGAGGACACAAAGCCCAGGCTAATCCCACTGTGAGAGAAAACGTATTTGTCTTTCTGAGTCTGGCTTATTTCATTTAGCACAGTGAACTTTAGTTCTGTTCACTCTCCTACAAATGCCATGGTCTCTTTTCTCTTCACAGCAGGATAGGATTCCACTGTATACATTTCTCTGTGCATTCATCTGTTGACAGAGCTGTAGGTTATTGGTTCCAGAGTCTGCCTGCTGTGAATGGTGCAGCAGCAAACACGGGGTATGCTTGAGGACTAGATGAGAGGGAAGGGAGAGGTGAGGTAGTGAGGGCAGCCGAATGTGCATGACGTGGGAACAGGAAGAGGGAGGAAGGTGAGCAGACAGGAGTGGGTATGAAGAAGGAATAACAGCAATGTGTAAGGACATATGTGCATAGAAATGCCACAGTGAAACCCACTTCTCTGTATGTTAAAAGTTCATAATAGTGGCTGGGTGATGGTGGTGGGGCAGGCCTTTAATCCCAGCACTCAGGAGGCAGAGGCAGATGGATCTCTTGAGTTCTGAGTTTGAAGCCAGCCTGATCTACAGAGTTAGTTCTAGGACAGTTGGGACTACACAAAGAAGCCCTGTCTCCAAACAAACAACCATAACAAAAAAATCACAAAAGCTATATTGGTTACATAGAGAAACAGTGGCAGGTATGGTGGTACATGCCTTTAATGCCAGCACTCAGGAGGCAGAGGCAGGGGATACGGTCAGCTAGAGGTCATTGGATTAGTACAAATGGGAAAGTGGCTGGCCAGCGTGATTGGCTGAGGTGGAAGCAGAAACCAGGACAGAGTGTTCAGGTCGAGATGAGAGTCTTGGGGAGCCACCTGTAATAGTTGAGACAAACAGGGGAGTCTTGGGGCTGTCCAGGCCAGAGCTCTTACTGCCGAAGGCCTGTCTGGCTCAGGGGCTGGGGGTGACAGTTGCTGTCAGTTCTCCAGGGCACCAGCCAAGTTGCCCTGCAAATTGGCCATCTCTTCTAGGTTGTGAGGGGGAACTGGGGGGCACAGGGCCCATATACCTTGTTTTTGAAAGGTGGTTCTTCTGAGACCGCTGGCGGGAGAGGCCTGCCCTGAGCCGCCTGAGCTGCCGCCCTCTCTCATACCGCCGCCCTCCCTCATGCTGCCTTTTGTTCCAGGCCCTGCTTTCAGTGGACTGTAGTGAGTAGGTCGTCTGCAAGAGGGTGTTTCCTGCCTGCTGCTGAAGTAACTCTCTTTCTTTTTGTTTTCTCTGCAGGAAGCGAGGGATAGAAGTCGTGCAGGTGAGTGAGACCACTTCTTCACATTGCCACATGCTGACCTAAGCGTGCACTTAATCTGACTTTGGGAGTTTGGGTGTCCGACTGCTTTTTATGGGCACCTGGATTGTGATTCTCTCCCTCCCCTGGAGATATGACATAGCTCCTGCCCCCCCCCCCTACTGGATACAGACTTGCTGGTGGCAGTTCCTGTTTGGAAAGTTACAGTGGGTGAGGATAGGTAGGGCCAGGGGTCCTGGAGGTCAAGACATCCCTAACACAAGTTGTGTTAGGAAGGATGAAGGGACAGTACTGCCTAGGTGTCTGTGCTGTCACCCTGTCCTCTGTGCTCAGTCTTGAGCTCATTGTCTGGAAAAGAAGGAGGGATGGATGGATAGAGGGAGGAGTGGTAGGTGGAAGAAGGGAAGGAGGGGGAGGGAAAAGCAAGTATGAATAGAATGAAGGAGGGAGAAGAGAGACTGGAGAGACGGCCCTGAAATGGATATCCAGGCTCCAGCAGTGGCATTTCAGGACGGTTGGCACATTTGGCCTGTCTGAGAGAGCTTGGACCCGGGATTACCTGTGGATATTCTGGTAAGGGACACTGGTTATGTCTTTCCACGGACGGTACAGTGGTAAATGTGAACTCAGATTAAGACTCATAGTTATGAGGGGCAGGTTATGACGTGTGCACCATAGCCGGGCCTGGTTTCCTGTGTCACTGTCCCTGCACAGGACGAACCTGACTGTGTACCAAGCTATCCACGCTTGGATTTGCTCTGAAGGCTGAGTCTTCATGCATCTGCAGAGGGCTGCCTGGGATGGGGACCAGATCAAGGCTGAAGGCAGACACCTGGAGGAAGTTTCCAGAAAGCCTGCTGGGGCATATACCCTTCGTTGTTCAACTTCAGGAGGGCTCTACTCTGCAGCTGTAGGAAAGGGTTTCCCAATGCAGGCGTGCACATACCTAGTTGGCCCCAGATCTTCCTGGTACCCTGGCTGGGGGTGGACAGGAGCCTTGGAGCCATTGTGTAGAGTGTGCCAGACAAAAGGGTTCTGAAATCTCTCAAGATGTGTCTGTTGTTCATTTGGATGACGGCTTGAGGGAGGAAGTGATGTCTGGGCACGGAGTGAAGCCAAACTGAGCGCTTTCTACTCGGGCATCTAAAAATAAAGTCAACGGCGATGCCTGTCCCCACACCTCTTCCTGGCATCCAGGAGAGTTGAGAGTTTCAGATTTGAGGACACTGGGAAAGACTGCAAAAACTGGAAGGCAAATCACTTGGCCGGATTTTCAAAGTCGGTTCGGCTTTTGTTCACTAAGTCCCAGAATGTGGGCTCCTGGAAGCTGGAAATAGACAGGGTGCCGGTCACTGGGTTAGGCGTGAATGAGTTAGAGAGTTAGGGTGTCTGAGCCACCCCAGCATCTACCTCCTCTGTCAGGTCCTGATTGTATGGGAAGAGGTATCTTTCTTGTAGAGATGTGGAAACTGAGACTCAAGATGCTGTTGGCCTTTTGGAGAGGTCAGCTGGTGGGTGGTGGGATCAGGGCTGAGTTTGGGTTGGCTTGTTTACAGCAGCATGGTCTCCTTTCTGTGTTAACAGATGATCCACTTACAAGAGACTCCCCACCCAGTGTTGCTGGCCTTTTGCTGCTGTCTAAGTGGATGTAGGACCTGGGTTCAGGACCTAAGCATGAATAACCCGGGCAGATCTTGCCTGTTTATCCAGGTCACGGAAGTCATTTCTCTTCCTGCTACCTGTTAGCAACAGTGGCGGCATCAGTGATGGGCGTTTATGGGGACTGTGGTGTACCAGGAAGTGGCTGTTTATATTCTAAAGCTGAGCTGGTGTGAGCACACACTGCCCAGCAGTGGGAGCTGGCAGATCCCATCGTCTGTCCCAGCCATTCCCACCAGGGAAGTGTGTGTGGAGATGAAGAACAAGGTGGCCTGGGCCGTGCCAGGAGCCTGCCAGTCTGCACAGTGAGATCGTCAGCAGGCCTGTCCCAGGCTTTGGAGGACTGAGTCAGGTCAGGTAATGTGACTGGCACTGAGCCTGGCACACAGAGGCTGATGATCTGCAGAGCTGTACCTCGGTGTGGGACCACAGGACACAGCCCTCATCATCAAGGAAGGTCATGATAACCCTGGGAGACAATGGCTGGAGGTAGTTCCATGGTGCTGGTCACAAAACCGAAGGAGCACTGGATAGAGTTATCAGCTGGCTAGCACATGGGTAGTGAATTTGACATTCATTACCCACCCCCCACTTCCCTTGATTTTTTTTTTTTTTTTTTTTTTGAAACAGGGTTTCTCTGTGTAGCCCTGGCTGTCCTGGAACTCACTTTGTAGACCAGGCTGGCCTCAAACTCAGAAATCCGCCTGCCTCTGCCTCCCAATTGCTGGGATTAAAGGCGTGCGCCACCACCCACCGGCTTCCCTTGATTTTTTTTTTTTTTTTTAACACTTGTTTCTCTGAGAACTGAAAGCTGAAACAGAGTTAAAACTGTCTTATTCTGTCAGTAGGTAGGACCCATCTGCAGATGCAGGAAATGACTTTTTAAAAAAGTACCATGCGCCTATTCAAAGTTGCCTCTCTAATAAAGTTTTCTTTTTACGCACGTTACTTGTGCAGTTTTGAGAATATGTTGGTCATGTTGATCAACTATGTATTCATAACCAATAATGATGTAGTTCAGAAGAAACGTCTGACATGTATAAGAGCTTTATGGCTGCATGACAAGCCTTAGAGGGAGGAACAGTTCTGTACATACGTTTCCTCAGCTCAGTGCTGCTATAGAATAATTTGTAAGAGACTTTCCGGTGTAAAACACCTTGACAGTTTAAACACCTCCAAGGGGAGGGTGAGGAAGAAAAAGGAGTAGTGGTTGATTTCCAGCTGTCTAAGAAGGGGCTGATTATATAATCAGAAAATGGATGATGGCGGATCACAGATCGCCAGGGTATTTAGACCACATTGGAACCATTTAAAAGAGGAATAATAACAGTTTTATTTTCTAATGTTAATAGTTTACTTCATGTTGGATATGACATCCTCCGCAAGTGTTTAAACTACGGGACATTTCAGATGTCAGCTTAAAAACAGGCCATTGGAGACCGTTTTAAACATTAATCTTGGGGTTTGGTTTGAAGGTTGTTTACATCTCAGGACCAGGTACTTCCTTAAAGGGGGACAGTGGCGGGCCATCATGAGGCTCTGCAGGTCTTCCTGCAGGGGACCTGTGAGGTCCCCTTGACTTCCCTGGCCTCTCATGACATGATTTACACTAAGCTGTATCACTTTCTGCTCAGTTTAACTCAGGAGGAAGGGGCTGCCAGCAAGCCTGGTGTGGAGAGGCAGGATCCCGGCTTTGAGCTTAGTGCTGAGGCACTGGGCGGAACCCAAGGGCTGAGGTAAGGTACAGGCGTAGACTGAACAGGCGTCACTCTCTATATGACAGCCTGGACACCTGTGTGGCCAGTTTCCAGTAGGTGACCAGGGCCTCAGAGGGTCCAAGACATTGGTGTCTTCATCCCCTCTGGTCAGGCAGGAAACTTGCCCAGGTGGGGTAAGCTATATGCACTCAGTAGGACCTGCCTGAGAGCCATGGTCCAAGCCCAAAGACCCATTAGGACTTAGTTACCCAGCAAGTCCACAAGCCTCAAACATAGCCAGACAGTTGCTGCACTGAGCAAGGGCTAACATAGAGCAGTGGCCACCTCCTTGGAGGATCAAATCCTTCTTGGAAACAGCTTGGGCAGAGAGTTATTGGATTTGAGGCTGGGTCTTGGGCTTCCCCAGAGACTCATCGAAAGCTCTGTGTTACTCTGGTCTGGTCTGTAGATGAATTCAGGATTTCCTATGCAGAGTTTCATTACCCCTTCCTCCCGTATCCCCGAACTCAGTGGACAGTGGAGCAAGATCTGAAAAGACTGGGCTGTTACTCGGCCTGCCTGCAGCTGGCAAAGCCCCCGCACAGCATAAGCCTGGCTTCCACCACCACCCCTCCCCTGAGGAGAGAAGGCAAGGACTGTTAGCCTGGGCTTTTATTTTAAATGAGTAAGCCACAAGTGTGAAAAGTACAGAAGCCAATTACAGATTCCTCTGTCCAAATTCTTGGCAGATTCAGACATCATGAAGTCTAGTCTTGGGACAGCCACTGTTTTTCAGGCTGGCAAGTTACTTCCCCAGATTCAAGAGGGAGCGGGCTCTCCGTGCTGGTCTCTCCTCAGCTGTACTGAGATGCTGTACTGTAAAAAAAATTCTTTTAAATGTGTATGGGTGTTTTGCCTGTATGTATGTCTGTGCCCCACATGCATGCAGTACCTGTAGAGGCCAGAAAAGTGTGTTGGATATCTTGGCACTGTAGTTACAGATTGTTGTGAGCCACCATGTAGGTGCCAGGAATCAAACTGAGGTCTTCAAGAAGAACAACCAGCCTGCGCCAAGAGCTGACAGATCTAAAACCTCCAAGGAAAGGCAAAACTGAGAAGCAGAAATTGTTAGCAGGCCATGTGCTCAGGAGTGGAGTGGAGTGGAACTTGGTGCTGGGCCTTTGCAGTTCCGGGTGGTGCATAACCATGGTGATGACTGCTTGGAGCTGATGGGCAAGCCCTGCGGGTGGTACAGGCTTTCTTTGGTGGGTTAGGGTCTTTGAGGGAATGATAGGAGGAGGAGTTGGTGTGGCTGTGGCTGCGGCCTCGGCATTGGGAGGCCCTATAGAGAAGGTGATACTTCTTGATGAAGAATGGGGCCCTAAGTGTTATGGGAAAGTATTGGGTTAGCATGATGGGGCATAGAAGAGTATACTGCATCCAGACCTGGACGCTGGGAAAGGTGTCTGATGATGATTAGTGGTCTAGGTAGGTTGGACTGTGGGTCCTGAAATTAAGCTGGAGGGAATGGGAGAGCCCTACTACTGAGGGGCTGGGTGAACTTTGGTGGGGGCAGAGTCTGGGCACAGAAGGGTATCTGATGGGAAAGAGGTGTGCTGTGATTGGCAGGGAAGAAGATCCCCCTGGAGGGGCACAGAGAAGCTGTCAGGAAAAAGCTGGCTTGGAAGGCAAAAAGCAAGATCTCTGCCAGGAAGTTGGGATTATAGCAGGGCTAGGGGAGATACAGCTATAGTGACCACGGCAATGAAGGGATGTAGGTCAGGTGGCAGGTGTGGTACCTGGGTGGATTTGGGAGGAAGGAAGAGTTGAGGGATCAATTCCTTGTTTCTTTCTGGGTTCCAGGGTTCCATAGACTGGAGGAAGAACTGCCAGGGAGAAGAAGATGCAGATGACAGAGAGGTGCACTGAATTCAGTGGACAAAGACTTATCCTCAGTCACTGGCTAATTTAGAGCTGGGCAGTTGCCTGGTTGCATAGTACACTTCTCCGTAGATACCACAGCACCAAGTTATTCAGTTTTGCAAACGTTACTTGTAGAACATTTTCTGCCTAGTTCCAGGTGTGGGAACTAGTATAGTATTGTTGCCTAGTTCTTGTGGTTAATAGGTTTATTAAAGGTATAGAGTGACCAGCCCAGTCAGGTCCCCCTGCTGCTCCATTCTCTCCGGTGTCCCCAGCAGCTGGCCCCGGATAAAGGGGGCATCATTCTTTCAGCTCTCAGCTCTTCCTGATTCTCTGATGCTAATGAGCACCATGGATTTTCCGTAGGATTCCTTCCTTAGAGCGGGAAGAACCTGTGGAAAACGTTACCCCATTTAAGCAGTGGCTTTTTGGGGGACCACATGACCATAGCTGACCCTCAGCAGACTAGTACCTCCAAGGATGATATCTTAGTCAGGGTTTCTATTCCTGCACTAACATCATGACCAAGCAGCAAGTTGGGGAGGAAAGGGTTTATTCAGCTTACACTTCCACATTGCTGTTCATCACCAAAGGAAATCAGGACTGGAACTCAAGCAGGTCAGGAAGCAGGAGCTGATGCAGAAGCCATGGAGGGATGCTGCTTACTGGATTGCTTCCCCTGGCTTGCTCAGCCTGCTTTCTTATAGAACCCAGGACTACCAGCCCAGGGATGGTTCCACCCACAATGGGCCCTCCCACCCATGATCACTAATTGGGAAAATGCCTAACAGATGGATCTCTTGGAGGCATTTCCTCAAGGGAGGCTCCTTTCTCTATGATAACTCCAGCTGTGTCAGGTTGACACACAAAACTAGCTAGTACAGATGACCATCATGATCTGGTTGGCTCTGAATGTGAGGTTTTCTCTGTGGTCATCAGAGGCCAGTGATAATTAAAGCTCACTTCTCTGAGGAGTCCTAACCATCATTTTCTGGCTGTGGGATTTCATTTTCTTCATCTTTAAAAGGGGATAATACTTGTTACCCTGATAAATGCTGAAGGACTCTGAGTCACTGCTCTTCATCTTTTGCTGTGGACAGCGTGTCCTGTGAAGGGACACATGTGGCTTGGGGGGGGCGGAGCTATACGACCTCACCGAGAGAACTTCACGATTTCTACTTATTAAGCGTTTTAGCTTGCAAATTCCTTGTTTGTTTGTTTGCTTGTTTGTTTTTAAAGACACGGTGCATGGGTTTTCTTTCACAACTAAGGTACAGGTTGTTTATTTTTTCTAAATACAGAAAATTATTTTCACTTTCAACCACTTAATTGGGTGTCAATAGACAAATTTATGTTCATTCCTGTTTTTTTCTTTTTTTAATAATAATGACACACGTGATGGGAAAGTTATGTAAATTAGTGTCTGTTCATATCAGGTTTTTTGTAGCCATTAAAAACATCTCATTTTGGAAGACCTTTAGTACCGGCACTGTAGAACAAGGGGTGGGTGGACCCCTGTGTGCTCAAGGCCAGCCAGGGTTACATAGTGAGACCCTGTCTCCAAAAACAAAACAAAACAAAACAAAAATCCCATCTTGGAAGACAGTGTGAGAACATTCTAAAGATGGCTGCCGAGTGCTGAAGCGTTTGTCAGGCAGTTTCTGCTCTGGTTGGTGTGTGCACATGCGTGTGTGTGTGTGTGTGTGTGTGTGCACATGCGTATCGATACAGGATTATATTCTGTAGTCTAGGCTGGTCTCAGACTTGCTGTGACGCACAGCCTGAATGAACTTTGCTTCATTATCATTTAAAATTTTTTTACTTTCAGTGCATTATGTGTGTATGTATGTGTGTGTGTGTGTGTGTGAATGCACTGTGAGCCAGGGAGTGGTTGGAGAGGTCACAGCCCAGCTCTCAGGGCTTGATCCACTCTTACGTCATTGTGGGATCGTCAGGTTGGGGCGTAAGCGCCTCTACCACTGAGCCATCTCACTGGTTCCTTAGTTAATTAATTTATTATATACATTTACTTGGGCGGGTGGGGGACCCAGAGCCAGAGCCAGAGAGAGCCAGTACGCACACTCATGTATGTGTGTGTAAAGTGGGGTCTTAAGTGAATGGGGCTAGCCTTGATCCAAAGTGGACATTACAGGTGCGTGCCTCTGCACTTGGCCTTGTGTTTGCTAGTTCAGCTTTTTCTGCACTAATATGGGCTGGCTGGCTTAGTACAGTGTCCTCCAGCTGTCTCCTGATCATTATACTCCACAGCTGGCTTTGTATTTTTGAAAGCCAGTGCTTTCCCGTGGTCCCTTTCCCCAGAGGCATTGTGGTCCCTTTCCTGCACTAGTCCCTTCCACTGCATGACCACTTAGGTGCTCTTTCTCTTGCAAACCCCATGTTGACACTGTTGGCCACTGTGACAGGATGTGTGCAGACTGATGGACCCATTCCTGAAAGGGATCAATGGAACCCTTGTAGTTGATTTCTGCTCCAGGGTACCCAGTTCCAACCTCAACCAAGTGTGCCTTTAAAGCACACCGAGCAGAGCTCCAGTGTCCCTGAGTGTCCTCGAGACATGCCCTGTTCTCCAGACATTTTGTTCCTGCAGCCGACCACATCCCTCCTCTCTTCCATCTGGTGGATATGAATTGTTCCCTCAAAACCAGTCTCACAGGCACCAGCTCCTTAAGGCCTTTGCATGCTCTCCCTTTCCAGGAACCTACACTGAGCCCCCTGCCTCCCAGCATCCGAGATCTCATCTCAGGGTGTCATTAGCTGGGGGCTTTTCCTGCCCCTACGTTCTCTAGGGACACAGTTGCATCTTGTTCTTCTGGGAGCTTTGACTGCCTACTGTACATTCTAGGATACAGAAGCATTTTGCAAGGAAATCTTTGGAAGTCAGCAGAAGATAATTTAATGTAATGGAGATTTGTGGACTAGAAACATTCCCTATTGTCTCGTTTCCTCTGAGTAGCTGTCATTTCCTTCTCTTTTGCCTGCGCTTTTACTAACTTACTTTTTTTCCCCTTCTCTCTCTGGTTCTGTAATGCCTCTTTTATGCTTTTCAGTAATTTTAAAATTGAGACATTTAGATTTACTATATTGACTATGTGGAAAGTGCCTTTGAGTTGTGGAGATGGTGGTCATGTGTCCGTGTGCCATGGGAGATTTGTGGTCTGTACTTCGTGGGTATGTAGCCTGGAGATGTGGGAAAGATGGCTGTTGTTTTCCTAGTTATGTGTTGATGTATCATCCAGCATCATTTTTAAAAGGTTCATCTCTTGGGAGACTGATTCCAGAAATGCCTGTAGGTACCAGAATCCATGGATGCTTAAGTCCCTTATAAAGAGCATATAGTGTTTGCATATAGCCAATATATGTTGGCCATCTCTCACTACTTATCATACCCAGTACAGTATAAACACTGTAGGAAATAAGGAATAAGAACACATATATTCTGTATGTGGTAAGCATGCTTGTAACTATTTCTTTCAAATGTTTTTGATTTGAAGTTGGTTGAATCTTGCATGCAGAACTTGCTGGGCACAGAGAGACAACTGCATTCATGAACTAGCAGTAATTTTATTTCTTTAATTTTTTTAACTGTGTGTGTGTGTGTGTGTGTGTGTGTGTGTGTGCATGTATGTGCACCATATGTGCACAGTACCCATGGGGGCCAGAAGAGGGGTTAGAGTCCCCCAGACCTGGAATTACAGATGGTTGTGAACCACTGTGTGGATGCTGGGAACTGAACCCAGGTCCCCTGCAAGAGTAGCCAGTGCACCTAACCATTGAACTTTCTAGTTCCCATTTTCTTTATTTTTGTGACATTCTAACTTGTGAGGTGAATTGGCATTTAACTGTTCTTAGGAGAAGGGTGCATGAGCTTTTGTGATCTAGAATGACCGGGTTTCTAGTGTTCTGCCTATTCTACTGTTCACCTCCTTCTCCCCAGGAAACCCTGCTAACTACAATGGTGCTAGGCGGGCAGGGACAGCTGACCTCTGCTGTGGGAGCACATCAGGGCAGTTCTGAGCCTCCTGGCAGCCAGTGCGTGTGGGAAAATGAGATTAGTTACCAAGGTGAAAGTCCCCAGGAGGGAGAACAAAAACTGAGGAACGGGCTGGGTGTACTGGCACATGCCTGTAATCCCAGGAGTCAGGTGGTGGAAGCAGGAGGATTGCACATTCCAGGCCAGCCTGGACTGCGCAGGAGGAACAAAAAAGCAGGAATGAAACACAACAACCCAAACAAACAAAAAAATGGAGTCTTCAGTACACTGAAGGACCATGGCGGTGTTCAGAGAGGAAGCTTTAGCTGGGCATGAGAAGACTTACTCTAGAAGCAGGGGACAATGGCCGGAGCCACTGTGGCTCTTCCTGGTCCCAGTCTCACTCTCCTGCTCTGTTCTGGCCAGTTTCAGTTCTCCAACATCCCGCACGCACTCCTGAGGATTTCCTAGGGGGACTGGTGGGATTTGAACTTAATCCGTCAGCGGGGGACTTGAAATGCCAGTGGTCCAAAGAAAGCATAGTGTGTTTGTCTCTCACATTAAAGACGCCAGATGTGGGCAGCACGGGGCTCCAGAGGGCCGCCCCACTGTCTGTCACATTCCACCCTCTCTGCTGGCCTTATGACTCCGAGTTGACAGGGCGGCGGCTACATTTGTTCTCTCTGTGAGCAGTGGAAGCAGTGTGGGAACAGACCCCCACATGGCACTCGAGTCTGTTCTCCCTTGGTGGCCTTCCTAGAAGTCCCTTGTAATTCTGCTTCTGACCATGCCTGGGTCAGAACTGAGCCACATCTGGTGTCAGCAGGCAAGGAGTGTGATGTTTTCATTGAGCACATTGTCACCTCGAATGACCCTGGGGTTCTGTTACTGAGAAAGGACGGGGAGGTGAGGAATGGGTGTTGGGTTGTAGTTGGTGATCCTCGTGAAGAAGTTCACTGGGGTGCTCACTTAACAGCTGGACAACTTTACCTCCCCGAGTCTCTATCTCCTCATCTGTAGAATGGGCATATTGATTGTCTCAGCCTCATGGGTTTTTGAGTATTGAGATGATGTAGGTAAAGTGAGCGAAGAGTGTCTCAGAAACAGTGGTGCGGTCCTTTGGAGCCCAGGGCTGCCTACATCCGGCGTCTTTACTGTGTACAAGTGCTGATACAGTTGTCCTTACTGACCTGCGGAAAAATGCAGATGTAAAGGGGGCCTGAGTCATGATACAGTGGTCTCTCTGTATGCTATGTCCCCACAAGGAAGGAACTGGACACTCCTGCCAGCTGTGCATACAGCTGTCTGCTTGGCTTAGAGTAGGGATGATCGGGAGTGATTTCTCCATAGTGGTCCTGGCTTCTGGCTCCTTCACTCCTCTTTAGCAGCTCCCCACTTTCTCCTATATCTCCTTATATCTCCTTATATCTGGGTGGATGCTTTGTGGTCTCCAGCACCCTTTGAGACTGGAATGGCTTTTGCTCTGGGGTATGTTAGTGGACAAAGGCCGACTCAGTGCTCTCTCTCTTGGGGTTCCAGAAATGATGGGGTGTAGAGATGTGGACACTGGCCCTGGATTCATAAGCCTCACTCTCTCCAAACCTAGCATGCCATTTATGGTTGTCTGGGGTGATCCCCGGGAACCCCAGGCACAGGCTAGCTGCTTTTAACCAAAAGGGTTGCAGACCTGGAGCTACAGCTTGGCTGCGCTGCTTTTCTCTCCCCATTTTGTCCAGCCTCTGACTCGAGACACCCTTGGGAACCTTCCTTCCCCACAGATCCCGGATGCTGTGTACAAGCGGCAGGCAGGGACAGCCTTTCTGGACCCAGACGCTCTGGGGACTTGAGCTCCTGCCCCCAGCCTGCTCTCCAGAATCACTCGTCTTGAGTTTTGCAGAACAGCCATAGAGCATGCCCTATAAGGCGATGCCGGCTTGCTGGGGCCCAGCCAGCAGCTGTGTCCCAGAAACTTGGTGTTGTGGGCCTTAGTCACACTCTAGAAGCTCTGCTGATCCAGTGGAAATGAGGTGCCAGGCCTGAGCTGGGAATTTTGTCCAGGGTGTGGAGGGACATCTGGAAGAAGGAGACCACGCTGGAGTGTGGGAGCTAGGGCACACCTGTGTAGGGCTGCCAGAATGCCTTTGTCATTGGGCTTGGCCTCCATCACCAGCCCTGCGGCAGTACATATGGGCTCTTTGTGCTTTCCCTTTCTAGTGCCTGTTTTCAGGCAAGACCCAGGCATTCCAGGTGGAGCCAGCTTTGCCTTGTGCTGCCCAGTAAGTTATCAGTAGAGCTGCATTTGGTTGGGTTCCTGAGGCCTACATTCCGAGTGCTACTGGCTAGGATTCGGCCCTAGTTCCAGCTATACCCTTTTATAGCTGTACAGTTCTGAGCATGCGAGCACAACTTTTCTGGGGCCCATTGACCAGATAGTGGCAAGGCTGAAGCTTGAAATGATGTGAGGACAGATGGTAGCACCTTATGTTGCTCAGCCCCAGTGCCAGGAGGTGCTCGGGAGGCCAGCAGGGCTGTGCTGGGCAAGGACTTTGCAGAACCTCATCTTCTACTAAGATGACTCTGGTCTTATGAAGCCCACCCTTGGCTAATAGGGAACATGGCCTTCATTTGTACTTCTCTCTGGGAGAGGGGTGTGGTGTCCTAGTGGGGAGGAGGTCTATGGTTTGCTATCTTCTCCCACCTCTCTCAGTGTTTTGACAAGATCAGTAGGAGTCAGGTTGATCAAAGATGCCTCTGGGACTGAGCTGAGGGCCCGGGAGTAGGGCGGAGTCAGACCCTGGCACAACGGAGGGTGTTGGGGCATACAGTGACTGAGCTTGGTAGGCTAGTGACCAGGGCTGCCTCTCAGCCTGGGCATCAGGGCCTGGAAGAGCAACATCCAAGGTGTTGGGTACTTGCCTGGGATTCTGGGCCTGTCACTCAGGACATTATGCTGCTTTGTTACCTGTGACCTCCGTGCCTTCTCTTGTCAGTGGGGATGGGGCCCCCTGCCCTTCCATATTCTAGGGAGAAGGCAGTGTCCCAGGTTCCACTGGCCAGGACTCAGCCTTGATTGCAAGCTAAGGGGCCCCTCTAGCTGAACCACAAGTGACCTCCTTTGGGACAGAACAAAGCTGCTATAGGACCCTTCTGGAGCTGTCTCTCCATCTGTGATTTTCTGACCTTCTCGAGGGCATCTTTAAATGGCCTTCTAGAAGATCCAGAGCATCCCATGTAACCTATAGGGGCAAAATACATTTATTTCTTCACACTCAGGCCATGCCAGTGGTCCTTTTACTATGATGGTAAACAGAGATAGACTGCTCATTGCTATACCTTAAACAACTTACAGCGCGCCAGTTATGTAGTTTGCTCCCGCGGTGCTCTTAGATGCTGTGAGTGGGTGCCGTCGTCCCTGGTTCTCCTTTGTGGCTGTTGTGAATAGTATTGCCATGAGCGGCCAGCTCTCATGTTGTAGGGGCAGGGCTGCGATGATTACGGTGTTCTACATAAATACGAGTATTCATTGGTTTTTAGCTTGTCAGAGTAGCACATATTTCCTAGGGGGAAATAAATGGCCTGGGCACGGGGGTGGGGGGGAATTGTAGCAAGTGAACACCGTACATTGTTGTCACGTGTGCTACAGGGATGTCTGTGACACTTGCTTCTCCCTCCTTCTGGTGTCACTCACAGTGGAGCTCCTCCTGACTGACCACTGGGGTTGCCGGGGTGCAATTTAAGGCAGGAATATGGACCGCTGAGGCGTGGACTGGTGAGGAATAGTTGGCCCCCTACAGTCCTCCTGTTCCTGGGTTCCTCCCAGGACTCCTTGCCAGGCCCTTGCTGTCCTGTGAGGACTCTGAGAGGACTAAGCCTCTGTCTTACTCTTCACCTGAGGCTTTGGGACATGGATGGCCGTAGAATTGCATTACAGAGCTGGGGAGAAGGGCAGTCCCTTCCTGGGCTGTCTCTCTTGCTAAGCAGGTCCCACCTACCATCAGGTGGTCCCTTAAGAGTTGAGCCGTCCCTCTATTGAGCCTCAGGCCATGACCCTTTTCTCCACTGAGGTCCTTCCGCACCACACCTGGATGAGAACGATGCACACTGTTAGGCATGTGGCCCCTACCACAGGACAAAGCATGGACCAAGGCCGTTGGCTCCTTGCCTTCCCCACCGCCTCCCCTGTGCCTTTGCAGTGTGGGCTGCCCTTTGGTTTCCTCTCTGTAAAGAGGATTGTGCGGTCTCTCTTGGGTCCCATCTTTGATGTGCCTTTCCAGAGTCCCAGGATTCTACAGTATGAACACAGACAGCATCAGGATGAAAGGCTGAGAGGAGACAGGGACGGATGGTTCCATGGGGAGATCTCCCACTCCTGCTTCCTGAACAGTCTTCATACTGTAGAATACTGGGATCTGAGCCCTCCGCCTGTGGGTGGAGAACGTGCGAGAATTCCTTGATGTGCATGAGGCTGTCCCTGTGGGGTCTTAGTAGGACAGATTTCCAGAGAATTCAGCCAGCCCCCCACATACAGCCTCAGTTACATAGGGTATTTTTGTATACAGCAAGTATACATGAGGTTATATATATGTGTGCGCACGCAGGGGCTTTGGAGTCGGGCTGACGTGCATCTTGCTTGACTTTGACGGGTGTTGAGACCCTGGGCCATTCACTGAGTTTCCATGGTTGACTGAGTTCATGCACGCTTGGGTTCCTCGTCCTTGTCTCTCTGTGGCCCAGGTGGCTTTGAAAGGACCAGACATGAAACTGCAGAGGAGCAGGCACACGTACACTGTAGAGTGCCCTTGACGTGGGGGACCACGAGGTATTCCCTCCCAGCCGCTCTCAGCCTCGCATCCTCATGCTCCAAAAATGCTTGCACGCAGTTTATTTAACTTTAAGTGGGGCAGATTCTGAAATGGGTTGTTTATTGTTGAAGTTGAAATTTTAATTTCTCATAAATTCCCCCACAAATTGCCGTAGTACATTTATATTTATTGAATCTGTCAGGGTTGTTTGTAGTACTGAAGCCTGGGCTCCCCATGTTTGTGAGCCGTTGCCACAGCGACACTGGGGTCTGAGTCTCCGAAGCAGAGGCCTTGCTCTCATATGGTGTGGAAGGTTCTGGACTGTGCTCTGGGTGGAAAGTGTCGCCGTGAGCCAGCCTTGGCTGGAGTCAGCGAACTATTTAAGATGGCGGATAATATTCTAACTCTGTCCCTCTTGTCTGTTTCCCCTTCCCTCGGTGGGCACTTTGCCTGTCAGCTCCGTCTGTCCCCCCAGGCCCTTGCTGCTGTGGTGTGGTTTGGGACCAACACATGTGCTCCGAGGGGACCTGGCTGGTGTAGCCTAGGGCACGGTGAAGCCCCCAAGTTTGGGGATTATAGATGTGTACCACCACACCAATTTTATGTAGTGTTGGGGATTGAACGCAGGACTTCATGCATGATTGATAGAATCTCTATGGAGCTACATCTGCAACCTTTGACCTGGGGGATTTTAAAACAAAATAGCAGCATTAGAGAGTACATCATGCAATTGCTATATCCCCGTGTCAGAGCAGTGTAGTTGCAGTCAGTGAACCTTCTTGGATACATCTTTGCCATTCAGAGTCCACGGCTGGCGTGAGTGTGCACTCCTGGTGGTGCTGTGCCTGTAGGGCATGGGCAGACGGTAGCCGCACACACCAGCCATCTTAGTGCCCCACAGAGCACTTCCTCGGCCCTGAGAATCCTCCATGCCTGCTTCTCTCCAAGAACATTTAAAGAAGCAATGGGGGGGGCACCAGTGGAATGCACCCTGACATTGTTGTACCCTAAAGGGAGGGCACAGATGACAGCTGTGGTTCTAAGCTGGGTGTGGTTCTGAAGGTCCGAGCACACATTTCATATTGGCAGCCCCTCCTGCCGTGACCCTCAGAGTTTCTGCACCCGCACAGGAGAGTGAGGTCTCAGAGTGCGGGTCTCTGTCTACTTCCAGATAAAGATGCTGCTGCACGGTTGAGCAGCCCTGCCTGCCTCAGGACGGTTTTGAACCGCAGCGGGGATGGATGGGCTCACATTCTGGTTGTTTGCTTCCACATTGCTTCCCAAGTCCCCAGGCCTGCTGTCTGGAAGCCGACTCTTTCACTCTTTCCCAGTGTGCATTGATTTTAGTAGGGGACCGAGCCAGCAGCGTTGCCTGTGTCACCAGTCCTGGGAGACTTGGTTTGCGGGGGAGTGGGGTTGTGGCAGGACAGACTGAGTCAGGAGGTCAGGTCAGACTTGGGGTGTACCCCAGTCCACTGAGTCTCTCTCAGGCCATCTCTGTGCTTACTAGGGACCCCTGTCACCCCCACCTGGACAAATAGAACTTCTAATCTGGATAACCACCCTCCCAGTAGGGGTGGGAGCCGGGAATTCATGAGACCTGGGCCTTACAGTGCCCAGGGTCTGACAGTCCCATGGGGACAGCAGCCTGACCCTCCGCCCAGCCTGTGAGGGTGCCTGGCATCAGTCACAAAAGGCCTTGAATAGAAGCCGAGTCGGCTCCTGGGAGTCCAGCAATAAAAATCAATGTAAATATAGCTAACATTTGGGAGTGCTTTATAAAGCACTTGAAAAAAAAATCCCTCCTATAAACCCAAATCTAGTCCTACAAGCACTAAGGACAGTGGGTTGTCCTGTCTTGGCTGTGGACACCGAAGTTCAGGAAGATTCCCTTGATTACAGAGCCGGTGAAGGGCAGAACTGGGATTGGCACCCAGAACTGGTGCCCCCTCAGCT
This sequence comes from Mus minutoides, assembly GCA_902729485.2. Lineage (NCBI taxonomy): Eukaryota > Metazoa > Chordata > Mammalia > Rodentia > Muridae > Mus > Mus minutoides. The sequence continues at coordinate 244,337 of LR750834.1, forward strand.
GCCTCTTAGGTGGCATCCTCCTGCCAGGGTGCAGGCTCCTCCCACGTTTGTTCTGGCTACAGAAGGGTGAGGGGGCTGGTGCTCTCCCACCTGGGATGTGGTAGAATTTCTTGTGACACAATTCTTGAAGTGGGTGGTGGTGGCTCTTGACACTTCTCTGTACAGAGGGACATGCAAGTGTGTCCCTGCGTGGGTGGTGACAGGGACTGGGGAGCTGCATGGCTTTGCAGCCGGCCAACAAGCTGAGGAGTCTGCGGGAGCACAAGTGCTCTCTAAATTCATTGATTAGGGCATTAAGAAGGGATGCTGTGGTGGTTTTCAGCCTTGACTCTTATCGAGCACACTGTGTGGGTCCTGGAGGAGGCACCCATTCTTGAGGTGTCTTGACTCCTTTCTTACAACAGACAGCTCTTGATCTGTCTGTGCTCTGGAGTCTTCATGCTGGGTTCTCTGTCAAGAAAAACTTGCAGTCAGAAAGCATGAGGCCCACTGGTGTTGGAGGTAGGTAGGGTCCTGGGATGAAAGGCTTCAGTCCCCATGTGTGCAGACTGCTGGAGGCCTACCTGGTGTCATACCCCAGCGGGTGTTGTAACTGGTTCATTACTCGTTTCCCCCTGGCGGAGAGATAACACAGACTGCCTCACCCTCTAATGCCAGGCACAGCACTTCCGCTTTGGTGAGGAGACCAAAATGTCTTGGGTGAAGTTGGAGTCTCCTTCAGCACCTTCTGGATACTTTGATCAAAGCATTTTGACTTCTCCCACACAGGTCCTCCTGAGGGGGCTTCCTTTCATGCCTTTTTTGCTAACTGTCTCTCAGCGTTCTTCATTTGGCCACCGTACCATGACTTTTGCCACCTTTCTGACGGCGTGAAGGAACTGAGAAGTGTACAGGAGCCCAGGCAGGCCCTCAGACTGTGCTCGAATGCATGCAGAGGCTGGCAGCTCCGTGCCTTGTCGCCGGGCAGCACCGTGCCTTGTCACCCTTCAGTGCTGGCCCGGTCTCTGAGCCTCTCCTGTATGAGAGAGTTGCTCGCCTTGGGGCTCTTGGAGAATCCTTTGGAATGTGTGGTGTGTTGCTTAATTAATTGCTTGTGTGTGGCCTCTCGTAGGCAATGCCTACGAGACAGTGGTAGGTACTTGACTGTGCCCACAGGAGAGGAAGAGCTGACACCCAGCACCCCCTCCCCACGCCCCTCTCAGGGATGTGGTAGAGAGTAGAGCCGCCTCAGATCTCTTGGAAGATGTGCCCTGCCTGTGCTTTATAGGTTGGCATAGGCGGTAAGACAGTTAACCACCGAGCTTTCTTTAAAGCGCTCTAGCCCATGGCCCATCCTCCTCTGCAAACTCTCCACCAGCCCTGACTCGCTTCTATTTAAGGCAGGGAGCATACTTCCTCCAGCCTGCTGCCCCTGGCTTTTGCTTTGTCCAGGGAAGGGTTCCTCACAAAGACCTTTGAGGACTGGGTGAGGCAGATGGGAGCTGCCTTCTGAGGAGGGGGTTTAGCCACCACTTTCTGCAAGTCTCTAATCTTGAGGGTGCCTGAGCTTGGAGGTACCTGAGCCCAGCCAGCCACTCCAGAAACATACTGTCTCTATTTGCATGCTGCACTGAACCCATCTCAATGCACCACCACCTTCTCTAGACCCAGGCACAGAGCGTACCCCTGCTCCCTGGCCGCCATGTGCTTCCTGCGTTGGCCTTGCAAGCACTCTCTGCAAGTTTTGTGGGCTCCTGGCACTCACCTCAGCACCTAGCAGAGGACCTGGCACAGAAGAGGCATTGGGAAAGGATTCTTGTGAACTTGTTTACTTTACCCTAGGGCCAACCTAGAAGCTACAGAATAATTTTTTTTAAAGGATTTCAAGGGTCGAGTACACTCTTACTCTTTTTTGTTTGCTTGCTTGCTTTTTCAGTGTGAATGATTGAACCCAGGGCCTTCCTTGCACATGCTAAGCAAATGCTCTGAGCTACACCTCAAATCCTTTTGTAAAAAATTGAGGCAAGCTCTCATTAACTTATTCTGTAGCTCAGGCAGGCCTTGAACTCATGACCCTCCTCAGTGTCCTGCATATCTGGGATGTCCAAGCCTGGCGATTCCCTTATTCTTCTCTGTAGACTTAGCTTCTGAGCCTGCCTTCACCCTCACCTTCCACCGCCCCTTTTTGCGTTGGATGGCTTTGGATTGGCTTCGGCTGTTCACGCAGACAGTCTCCCTTGCACCACCAAGCGGTGTGTCTCACCTACTTCTGACCAATGAGCTAGCAGCATAAAGAGCATCTACCGTCACATAAAAGAACACAGCTCCTTGGCCACATCCCCTTCTCTCTTCCAGGTGCCCTGTCGGGAGTTGTGGCAGTCCGCCATGTTTACCGTGAAGTAGACCAGAGTCGACTATGGTAAACATTGCAGAATAGAAACTTGAAAAAAAAAAATCTTCCGTTTTTGCTGGCATCAAGCTGTTGAAGCATCTGAGATATCTACTTCCAAAACTTTGTTTTTATGATAAAAGCTGTTTTGGGGCATCATTTAAAATCAAGCACCTCTTTACTTACCAATCTGAGCTTGGAGGAACTGTTTTTATGTGTGTGTGTGTGTGTGTGTGTGTGTGTGTGTGTGTGTGTGGTGTGTGTGGTGTGTGTGTGTGTGTCTGTTTGGAGGAACTGTTTTTTATTTGTGTGTGTGTGTGTGTGTGTGTGTGTGTGTGTGTGTGTGTGTGTGTCTGTTTCCGAGACAGGGTTTCTCTGTATAGTCCTGGCTGTCCTGGAACTCACTCTATAGACCAGGTTGGCCTTGAATTCAGAAATCTGCTGCCTCTTCCTCCCAAGTGCTAGGATTCTAGGCATGCGTCACCACTGCCTGGTGGAGGAACCATTTTTTGTTATAAGAAAATTCCAAGATGGTGATGGTGATGGAGCACACCTTTAATCCCAGCACTCAGGAGGGAGAGACAGGTGGATCTCTGAGTTGGAGGACAGCCAGGGCCACACAGAGAAACCCCCCATCTTGAAAAGCATCGTTAGGATAAGGACTAGCTATCCTTTCTGAAGCAGAACTTGGAAGGGTGACGTTGCTGACCATAGAGAGCCTGGCACTTAGGATCTCAGCACTCGGGTGGAAAGTTTAGGTCCTTTGGGGGATGGATGACTGCTGAGTGTCAGGCTCCTTTAGACATGTTTTAGAGGCAAATTATGCCCATGTATGAGAAATGTAAAGGCCCTGGAGGGCGTCAGACACACATACATCTTGAGCATAGGTGGAAAGGCGAGGGGAGCATCAGTTAAAGGTGTGGAGAAGGTCTAGAGACAGGGCAGAGGGCTTTCATCCAGGTCATTAAAGACGCACATCGTCTCATTGGGAATGTTTCTTCAGGCCCTCTGAGAAAGTTACTTTGGGTGAGCCCTTGCCAAGTCATGAGAAGATGGCTGCCAGCATTGTATCCCCTCGGCTTATCAGCTTCCCTGAGCCAGGACTCAGCTTGGGTCTCTGGGCTGGCTGGAGTGGTTGGCTCTGATTGATCTGGCAGGTTCTGTAACTTTCAGCTGAGGGTGAAAAGAACTGAAGCTTATTGTCAGCTCCCGAGGCCGGGAGTCTGGTCAGTGAGGTGACAGGCCCAGAACCTCCTAGAGTAAGTAAGTCCTCCTTCTCCAGCTACAGATACGGTCCCACGGTTTCCTGGCCTGGAACAGCGTAGAACTATATAGTCTCTGCCTTCCTGTCTTCCCTTGGCCATCTTTTGTGTGTAGGCCTATATAGTCATGGCTTTTCAGGAGAGGGAGAGGGAGAGAGGAGGGAGGAGGCAGAGGGGAGGCCGAGGCCAGAGGATAACCTTGAGTATTATCCTTAGGAATGCTGGCTACCTCCTTTTGAGGGTGGCCTGTGTAGCTGGTTAATTAGGTAAAAGTAGCTGGCTAGGGAACCTCCCACCTGCCTCCCCAGAGCTGGGATTATAAGCATGTGAGTTCTGGGGAGTCCAACTCCAGGTCTGTGTGCCCATGAGGCAAATTCTTTCCCACTGACCTGTCTTCCCATGAGCTGTCTCCCCAGCCTCCATCTTTGTTTTTCTGAGGAGACCTAGACTAGCATGACTCTGATGACCTGACTTACCCCAACTTGATGATATTTGCAAGTTCCTGTTTCTAAATACAGTCACATACTCAGCTGCTGAGGGTAAGGACTTCAGCTTGTCTTGCTGGGGGACACTGTTCAACACCTGTGTCACTCACTAGTCCATGCGATGTGATATTCTCATTGGCCAAGCCTGGATCACGTATCTACCTGGACTTCTATGCCTTTAAACTGGGGGGAAGACCCTCTGAAGGAACCGAGTTGTCCACAGGCCTCAGCTTCAAGGCCTGTTAGAAGCAGCAGTGGGAGGGGTCACCAGCACAGGGAGAGGGCTTGATCGATCTTTCTTTCATGAGAGCAGCCTCTGTTCCCAGTCTTCTGCCCTGGTGGCGTTCCCTCCCTCACTTCCATCCTTTGACTTGGAAAAGGGCGCTTAGGTAGGAGACAGATGGAAGAAAGCCCAACACAGTAGAGGCCTCTTGTGCCACCCACCCAACCCCACCCTGTACAGCCTCACTGGCTGAGGCATGGGCTGAGGCCAGCATTGGTGTGTGTGTGTCTGTGTGTGTGTGTGTGTGTGTGTGTGTGTGTGTGTGTGTGTGACCAGAGTGCTGGAACCTAATGGACCCTCCACTGATGTTCTTATCTATTGACATGTTTCCCATCTACAGGGAAGATGACATGAGGTAGGAGTACAGGTCATGGTGATGGTGGGAAGATCTCAGTACCCAGGTTCTCCCTTTCCAGTTAGGCACTCTATTGGCGATACATTTGGCTGCTGATTTTCTTCTTACCTAGCCCTCTGTGGAAGGCCTCCGGCGGGGCACCAGAGCTCTTGTTTAAGCCTGAGAAGTGACCTGGGCTCTGCACCCTTACCACTTCCTGTATGCTGGCCTTATCACCTTTGTTACAAGGACATGGCTCACAATTTCCTTTTATGTAGAATGCATGGGGTGACATGTGGGAGAAGAAGCTGCAACCAGGCCCATCCCATACAGAACCTGGTGCTACCATTGGGCCCTAAGTTAGTGCTATTTTTCTATGCCTGTTCCTTCCCTACAAAATAGGAAATGGGAATAGCCTGTGCAGGGGTTCTAATGTCCCTGGGCTGATGTCCTGCGGGCTGGTTTATGTATGCCTCCGATCCTGAGCACGGGTCACAAGAGTGGTCAGGTCTGAGCTAATGATTGTCCCAGAAGCTGAGCTCATAGCACTGTGGGGAGGAAGGGATTGGTGTGTAAGTGCTCTGGACCCTCTCCAGGGAAGGGCTGGTGGCCGAGAGCTCTTTGTATACACTGTGGAGAGCCTGGGGCCAGGTGCCCAGGCTGTGGGCTTGTCTGACCAGAGGAGTGAGCTGCTTTAGGAAGCGGTGAGGCGAGAGTAAGGACGAGGAGCTGGAGGGAGCACCGTGTGCTATTTTAGGGCACTGGGAGCCATGGAAGATTTTTGAGTGGGTGAGAACATTTTCAGGAGGAAGGGTATTTTGACAGGTCTTACCCAAGGTGGGCTGGCTTTTTTTGCCCAAGATGGAGATTATATTTTGAAGTTGGTTTTGAAACAGCAAAAACCCTCTGAACTAGAGGGTGTAAGTCCTACATTTAGTTCTGGTCCTCTGACCCAGTTCACTGACTACCTGTAGGCAGAGACCCTGGTGCTTTCGTGGTTTAAGCGTTACGGTGCCTACTCGGCTTTTCTGTGTCCTGTGTTCTAGTCATTGGTTGCAGAGCCTTGTGGGACAGTCATGGGGAACTCAGGCCTTCTTGTCCTCAGCAAAATCCTTTGGGGGCCTCAAGGGAGCTGAATTAAAAGGCTTCACTGACTTGGCCCTGTGGCTTCCTGGCTGGCCACCTGGCCCAGCACTCAGTGGGACTACGCAGACTGAGCATTAACAACTGGCAAAGCCTTGAGTTTTGACCAGAGAGGGACCTGGTCCCTCCCTGTTTACCTTTGCGTAGAGGTTCTGTGCTGTCTGTGCATGACTAGCTAGGACATGATGCCTGGCAGGCTACTGCTGGACTTGGAATGTGAGCGGCTGGACATTCAGCTTAGGCAAAGGTTCTAGCTGTGGGCTGTGCAGTTAGGTAGATCTCACCAGGGTGGGTCTTTGAATGCTCCTGCCCTGGCCTAATGGGGTTGGATCTGGGGTTGGGCTCTGGGTACCAGTGTCAGAGGCTTCATGCTTAGCACAGCTCTCTTCTGGCTGGACTGAGGACAGAGGCCGCACCCCTCCTCACCCTCTGCAGAGCTGGCGTTCCCTGGGCTGCTCCTCCCCTCCTCTTCCTCCTTCCCTTTTCCTCCAGGATCTACGGCCCCCAGATGGTGGTGCTCAGTCACTTAATACTGTGAATGACCCCAGGTGGCTCCGGGTCTTGTGTTTGCAGGGCCCTATGAATCCAGCCCCAGAGTCTGTCTGTGTGATGTCGGTCCTTCTGCAGTCACTCAACTTTGATGGCCAGGACTGTGAGTTTTTATGCTGGCTTTCTCAGTAATTACCAGCCTTACTTAGTCACTGCCTCCTTCCTCTTGGCTGGGCCTCAGCTTCCCCTTTCTGCGCAGAAGGGGTTGGACTCTGTCACAGACTGGAAACTCAGATGGAGCCCTACCAAACGTTTTTTTACATTTTTCTTTAGATTCATTGCCAGCATGTAAACCAGTTGCTCTGTTCCTGTGCTAGCCAGCCTCATGGCCATGTCTGCTGTGGCCATTTCAAGTTGGTGTTCTCCAGGTCTCTTAGGCTCCCCTACAGCCTCTGGCTCTGACTTCCAGAGTGACGAGGCAGCAGAAGAGGGAAGTGAGGAGCTGATTGTTCCCGGGAGTGCCTGTAGCTGAGGATCTGGGATTGACCGAGGCGGCTTTTCATTTGAGCGATACTTGGGTGTGGGCAGGAGTATGGGTTAGCAGACTTGGCGGCTAGAAATACCTAAGGAGCAAAGCTGCAACCAGGATGGAAGTAGCAAGGTGCACGTTGGGGCCACAGAGAGAAAGAACTAGCAAGCAATGCAGTAAGAACTTTGATCAAGTTTCCTGCAGGGCTCAGTCATGACACCAGCCGTCTGCTGTGGGGCCAAGAGAGGCTGTGGCTTAGGGTGCCCCCTAGAACGTCTGCACCCTTCTGTGGCTTGGACCCCGCTTCAGCAGCCCTGCAGCCCAGGTGGCAGATTTCCATTGAGCCCCAGATGGGACTTACCCCCTACCGCTTAGTTGAGGCTGCCCAGGTGTGGGCACACAGTCCATGAGTGGGCACATCCTTCTGGTACCCTTTGTTCATCTGGGAGGGGGCATTTTGCACCCCGATATCATTGCCTATGTGCCAGATGTGCATGGATTTCCTATTGGAAGTCGCCCCTAAATGAGAAAGTGGTCAGTGGGGTGACTGTGTGGGTGTTGGGAGTTTTAGAGTGGTCAGAAGAGTAAGCGTGGACCCCTTTTGTGCATACTGGGGTAGATTTGCAACCCAATTGTGTGATCCACTGAGTTCCTGTTTCACGCATGCCTTTGTGTTCTTAATTCACCTGTGGCCCACTCAGCCATCCTAGGTCAATATTTAAGCTGATGCCAAGACGCTTCAAAAGGTTTCCCTCAAAGTGTAGGCTTCGGTGGGAAGCTAGCTATGGAATGCATGAGAGTTTGCACTTGAAGTCAAATCTGAGAGAGCACTGAAGTTCTCTTCCTTCCAGGGGAAAGGAGACCCTGCTGTGCCTCACCAGCTCCTGCCTCCCTGAGTTCGCTGTCACACCGGGATCTCCCACAAGCTACAGGGTTTGGCAGCCCCAGCGGGAGATGGAGAGAGATGCCAGGGCCCAGCTCGTCTTGTTTCTGTTCCTAGCCTTGTCTCTTTCTTGTCCTGTCCAGTGTGTGTGTGTTATATTAACTCCTTCAAAATGGTGAGGCTGCACACAGGGGACCTGACAATGAGCATCCCTGTGGTATCAGGTCACCCAGGCATCTAGGCTGAACTTGCTTGGCTGGGAGGAAGGGGACCTGTGTTTGTTAATAGCCACAGACGAACAGAAAGTGACTGGGAGTAGCAGAGTAGAAAAGGGTGTCTGGTTTTTGTTGCCTGTGTTTGAAGCTTGGGTTGTTACTGTGAGATCCAGGACAAGTATTTGCATTCTTAGAAGGTTAAATCCTTAACTGGGGAAATGACTAACTAACCCTATTGCATTGGGTGTTATAAAGAGAGAGAAATATTTTGTTTTCATCTTTTTAATTTTTTTATTTTGAGACGGTTTTTCTGTGAGGCCCTGGCTGTCCTAGAACTGACTCTGTAGACCAGGCTGGCCTCAAACTCAGGGATTTGCCTGCCTCTGCCTCCCAAATGCTGAGATTAGAGGTGTGTGCTACCATGCCCAGCGCATGAGAGGGACAGGTTCAGTGTAGTACTTCAGGACTGTGTGGGGTGGGTGACATCATGGTTATCATTTGTAGGCGCCTGTAGCATTCAGTGCAGTGGGGGACGCAGACGCAGTGAGATGAGAGAGAGTCTTGATCCCTGGAGCTATGGGTTAGAGGACAGGGGCAAGGATAGTAGTAGAGGTGCACTGTATTTAGGGGGTTCCTAGCATCTGACTCCTCCCAGTTTACACATAAGGATTCTCTTCTATATTCTAGATATTTCCCCTCTAGCCTTAGAGGCAGACACACAGGACCTTGTTTTTGGCCAGCTCTTCAGGATGCCTGTCACGGTATCTCTACAGCACGGGAAACTTGTAGGTGAAGAATGGTGGATACTGGTTGGCTTGGGCAGGCCGATGGGCCTCACTGGGCTGCACCTGGGGATGATTTTACATACCTTTGGGCCACTGGCTTCTTAGCAGGGCCTGGTTTCTAAGCAGGCCTCTTCTGGCTTCCTGCCTTTTTTTCTTTGAGCTGCACAGAAGCATTCAAGTGAGGCCCTTCATTACCCAGGCCAGCCTGGTGAGCTCTGTTGCTCACATCCTAGATGCTGAACCCCTAGGATTTTAGAATAACCCTTGCTGTGCACAGGGTACCCCACCCTGAGATTAGGGACCCAGCAGGGAGGATCATGGGAGGCTTTTGGAAGGAGGAAATGCTTGAAGGGGGATTTTGTAGCACAGGGACTCAGAGCCCCAGGGAAGTTATGGAAGAGACTGAACTCTGTCCAGTGTGGTGAGAAAGTACAGCATCCACGCATGCAGAGGGCTGCTCCTTTCATGGCTTCATTTGTTCCCAGAGGTCATGGAGCAGGGTCAGACCCCCTCACATCCACATCTCAGTGGCTAGTTGTAGCGTGCCCTGACCCAGGAGCTTCTTTGAATCTACTCTTTCCTCACACGGTGAATGCAAATGATACTGGGGAGCCCAGGCCACACACTGGGACTGCTGGCCTCACATGCTTACATAGATGGGGACCGGAGGCAGGAGTTGGGGTACCTGTCTCATCTGACCTACAGTGGAGTCTGCGTAGTGGGCCTCTGGCTCTCATACAGGTGAGGATGTGCCACTTTGGGAAGTTAGTAACTCTCTCTTCCCAGGCCAGCCAGCTAGCAGCCACCACCTCCAGGCCTGTTTTTTAGTTTTCCTGCCTCCCAAGCCTGGCTGGTTCCCACCACTTCATAGGCCTGACCGAGGGTGACGGTCACAGAGAGTGAGCGTGGCAATGATCCAGGGTAGGCAGAGAGCCACTTCCTGCTCAGGGAGTGCCAAGTGGCTTCCGGCTTCCCAGGGTGCAGGGGTTGGGGGTGCATTTAAATGGCCCTCAGAGAGGGGGGGTGCAGCAAGCAAGCAAGAAATAGAGGAGTCGCATGCTGAAGCCAAAGAGGCAGGTGTGTGGGTGGTGAGGGTGCTGGCACCTAGGGGATCTTGGTGACTTTGGTACTGTGAGATGGCTGGGCAGGAATTGTGGAGAAGCAGTGTACTCAGATTAACCTAGAACTCACTCTGTAGACCTGGTGCGTAAATAGCTGTTTGTCTTTCCTGTCATGTCCTACCTCCAGAGAGCTATGGGCCCTCAGACCCTACATAAAACCAGTCTGAGCCCAGCTGGGCCCTCATGTGTGTCCTCTAAGTCCTCAGTTTTCTAGTTTGTGAAGTGGGTATGAATCCTGTGTTGTATTTTTCTCTGGGTAATGAAGATAGCCGTTTTTAAAACTGGGGCAGTTTAGCCCTGAAGGAAGTTGGCATTGCTGGGATTCATCGATTATATACCTGTGATCTGAGTGCTAGGAACAACCCAGCCTCTTCCACACCCTCGTCCTCTGGTGATAAGAGGAGACATGTGGTGAGGGTAAGGTTGGGGGACGAGCCCCCTGGACACAACCATGAACAAAGAGCAAGGAGTGAAGGCAGAGGTGGGCGCTAGACCCTGGCACCCAGAGCCTTGCCTTCATTGGGTAAGAGAGGGGAAGCCTGTGGTGTTAAGTTTGGTGGCATACATACTGTGATATCTGGGGTGGGGGGTATCAGAGAATACTCTCAAACTTGAGGGACATCCTCCTTAGGATGTCACTTCAGTTCAGGTGAGGAAAAAAAAAAGGCAGGAAATAGCCTATAACTTTTAGGAAGAATTCCCAGGGAGCCTTATTTTCTGGCCCGCCCTGGAGGGAGACGCCCCTTTCCCTTGGGACCAGGTTTCAGGTGCCTGCCTGAGCCTGGTTCTTTGTGGAAAGTGCTTTCTCAGCCTTAAACTCACTCCACTCTCCTTTCTCCTCTCACAAGAAGGGCATATGGGTGTAATTTCCTTTTCCTGTGTTAATATAATTGTACAGTTGGAAGTAGCCAAATGTTTAAATGGTGGGAATTGGTTCAATAAATGACATTGTATTGACCTTTTGCTGGTAGCACTTTAGAAGATACAAAATATCTTAGGCACATGTTCCTTATAGCTGTGATCAGAAAGTGGCAGCCAAACTTGTTCCCCCCATTTTTTTTTCTGGGCAGGGGAGGGGTGGTTAAAAGTTGTAAGGATGCATAACAAAATGTTACCAAATGTCTCAGAAATCAAGTTGATTGTTTGGTACCCATGTATGTGGGAGTTTTAGACCCCTTAACAACAGCCGTGAGTTAAATTGATAAAGAGGAGAAATCATTTCTTTACAGTGGCATTTCCTTACAGTGAGTGGCATGGGACTCTCTCTGTCAAGCAACCCAGGAGAAGCCTTAGGTCTGAGCCCTAGGCCTGCAGAGGAAGCGTTGCCTGAGTTCTTTTTGGCTTCAGCCCTCAGACCTGCCCTTACCTGGAGGCTAGGTTTGAATCTCAACCCTGTGCATTGGGTTTCTGCTTGGCCTTCGGATCCTTGGGGTCACAAGGGACTGGCTGACTCTGCAAAGGACTGCAAGTGGGCACAGAGGGGGTCCCCAGTCCAGGTTAGTCTCTGGCTGCCATTTCCTTTCTACCATGATGCCCAACCTCTGTGGGTCTAGAAATGCTTTTAATAACTTTTAGTCAACTGAATTTTCATTAGAAGTCAGTATGGGTTTGGTTCATAGCCATCTCTGAAAAGAAGGCATATGCCTCTATTTTGTCCTGTCCACCCACATCATTGTGGTCCCTGTCCCCTCCCCTCCCTTCCATGCAGGTGCCATCTGATGTCTTTTGTGAAAAAGTGGTGATCTTTTTTTTTTTAATGAAACAAAACACATGAGGGTCTCTCTTATGTAGTTCTGGCTGTCCTAGAACTTGATATGTGACCTGTGTTTGAGGCTAGCCTCGAAATCACAGAGATCCACCTACTTCTGCCCCCTGAGTGCTGGGCTTAAAGGCGTGTGCCACCACCACCCAGCTAGCAGTGATGGTCTCACCCTCTCCTGTCAGCTTCGTATAGCATAAAGCAGGTGGCTAGATTTGCTCAGATAGGAGCTTCTACAATTCCCAGTAACTGGGGCTGGCTGGATTCAGAGTGGTAACCACCCAGGGGGTAGGAGAACAGGGCAGCAGCCTCTAGGGTCCTCTTGTGTGGTAGCCTGGCCCTGCAGACTCCTCTGATAAGCAGGGGTCATTGGTTTAGCAGAAAGGGATCATTGTTAACTTACAGGGGCATTGTCAGAGGGAGGCATTGTGTGTCCCGAGGCTTTCCCAGCATCTCAGCAGTTGTTGTTGAGACACTGGAACCCCCACCCCATGGCAACAGGTAAATCTCTTCTGGTCTCTTGTGCCAGTTAGTGTCTTTCAGCCCTAATCCCTGTCTGCATAGAGAGGTTTTTCTCTGCCTGCCTCCCTCCGGGTACTGAGTGGGAGAGAAGGCAGTTTGTTAGCGATGATCCTTGAGCCTCATGGGGCAGTGTTCCTTGGGGAGAGCCCTCAGCTGGTCCAGGGCTGAGTCTGTTTGAGTCATGAGCCACATGGGTCTCAGAAAGCAGAGGGTAGGCTGGGGGTGGGGAGCACGGGGAGACTGTCACCAGCAGTGACAGGTTCCAAGGGCCAGATGGGGCCCGGGTCCCTGCCAGCATCTTGGTTGTCACATTTTGTTTTGGCTGTGTTCGTTTGAAAGATGCTGATATTGGGAGCCCAAGGCACGTTACCCTGTGCTTCCTTGATATCTTTAGTTTTATCTTGAATTTTGGGAGGTGCCTGAAATTCTTCTCATACTGACTTAGAGAAGCTATCTCAGCGCCCTCACCATTTCAGATGGGTGCAGGTGACCTGGGCCAGCAATGGCTACTCCCAGCAGTGACTCCCTCCAAGGCTCTCTTATCTGCTCCCACGGCGACTCTCTGGTTATGGGTTCCTCTGGGAAGAGTAGATTCACTGGGGAAGGGGTGAATTTAGGCTTGGTGGACCCCTCCCAGGACAGCTGCCTATTTCCAGATTCTAAGGATGAAAAAATTTTGAGTTAGGCGCCCCAGTGTTCAAGTTAAGCTGGGACAAAGAGACCCCGCTTAGTACCACGTGGCCATGTCCCACCAGGTCCACTACCCACATGACCCAAGGTGCTGGCCTTCTCAGATGCTGGTTTCTTATAGGGAACAATGGGGCTAGCAACCGAAGAGAAGGCTCTGGCAGGAGGCTACTCCAAGTTAGCTGAACCCTGCCTTTGCTGTCTCTTGGTGCCAAGTAGGACTGGTAGTACCTGATGCTTCCAGGTACCAGGTTCCCATCAATTGGGCCTGCTCCCACCCACATCAGCACTGCATGTGCCTGAGAGACAGACCACGCTCTCCTACTCACTAGGGTCTGGTGTGGCCATGTGGGTCTGTCCTTCCTCTTTCCCAGGCAACATTGATTTTTTTTTTTTAAAGCTGTCTGCTGATCTCCCAAACCTCCTGGCTCCCTACGCGTCATTTCCATGTTTATTTGGGACTTAATGGTGAATGTGTTCAGTTACATCCACCTCCTCTGAGTGGACTTGACTGCAGCTTGAATTGCTCTTACTGCTACCATACCCTTGGGCTAGTCATGCTGAGCCCCTATATTTCAACAGCACACCATGTCTCCTTGGAAGCCCCCCCACCACCACCATTCATTGTCCCCTTCTATGGAGTGAGCACTGGTTACGCGTGTGAATGCTATGGTACCCGTCCCACTTCTACTTGGCCCTTTTTGGTGGGTGGGCCACCTCATGCCTACACAGCCAGCACAGACATTCCTTGAACCTCTAACCTCTTGCATGGCACAAAGGTTCCCAAGGCATCCAGGCAACAGGCCCTGCCCTCCAGGGGAAGGCACAGTACCCAGGATGTCCAGCCGTGAGGGAGTCCGCCTCAGCTTCCATCCTCGGGGAGGACTCCCAGGAGCATACAAGTGAAAAGAGAAGGTGGAGGGGCTGAGGTCACCTTCTGAGGCAACTGAAGGATCTCCAGAGGGCAGGAACATTTTTTGGGAAAGAGAGGTTCTGAATCGAATTGAGAAACTTGGGAGCCCCACTGCATCCCAGCGAGTATGATGGCTCTTTGCCCTTGGTAGAGTGGACTTTCCATAGTCAGCTTGCTCCTGCAGGGCCCTGGAAGGTGGTTGCCATAGAAACTCCTGGTCTCTGCGGGTGGTGTGTGGCTGAAACCACCTCCCGGTTCATTCCAGCATGCTTGGGGAAGGATTCTGAGATGGGGCCATGGGAGAAAGGCATAAAGCCGTGGATTAGGAAACTGGAAAGCACTGGCCTATTTTTGGCCTTCACATTTCGGACAAAGACCTGGGACCCCAGCCTTAGAGCCCACTCCTCTTCAGTTTCTGACAGTGAAGAAAAACCATGAACCAGGCTGCATCCCCAGCCCTTGACTTGAACAAGTCCTGAGCTCCTAGTCCTTGTGAGGTCCGTGGCTTCTGTGACATGCTCCCCCGGTCCTTGTGAGGTCCATGGCTTCTGTGACATGCTCCCCCGGTCCTTGTGAGGTCCATGGCTTCTGTGGCAAGATCCCCCGGTCCTTGTGAGGCCCATGGCTTCTGTGACATGCTCCCCCGGTCCTTGTGAGGCCCATGGCTTCTGTGACAAGCACCCCCCAGTCCTTGTGAGGCCTATGGCTTCTGTAGCAAGCTCACCCGGTCCTTGTGAGGCCCATGGCTTCTGTGTCATGTTTCCGTAGTCCTTGTGAGGCCCATGGCTTCTGTGTCATGTCTCCGTAGTCCTTGTGACTGGTACAATTAGTTTAACTCAGCTTCCATCCATGAGAACCCATCCACCCTGTCCCTGCTTGCCCTCAGCTTGGTGAGATCAACCAAGGTCTTCTCTGATTGCCACAATGACAAATGACACGTCGTCATAGGCCTCTGAGAGTCAGCTGGGGCCCTCCTGCTGAGTATGTGCACCTGGAGAACCTCAAGCCCGCCCTATGGTGATGATTCAGGGCACAAGCACACATTGTCACCATCCCTGGGTCAAAGCCTTCATAGTGGCTCACACTGATGACCCGTGAGATAGAACCCTTCCGGCCCTTTGCAAAAGGCTCCAAGACCACTCCTAAGAGGAGGAGGGACAAGCTTCCCAGAATACACAATTGTTGCTGGTCTTTGTCACCTGCTGCCCTGAGCTCCCACGATGTGTCTCATGGCTCTAGAGTCAGCAGTCCCCCCCCTCCCATGAATCTTAGTGATTTGCCAAGGTCACAGCTAGAGCCAGGCTGACATAAGTCAACTAGGATGGGGCTAATTAGAAGTTGCTCTCCTAGCACTCTGTGTGTGTGTGTGTGTGTGTCTGTCTGTCTGTCTGTCTGTCTGTCTGTCTGAGTCTATTCCACAGGGGTCCTCCCCCCTGACTCCCTAGAGAGGCAGAGGGTTTAGTTGGATCTCAACATTTCTTTGAATTCTGCTTCATTCTCTGGAATTCTCCCAGATGAATGAGGAGGCAGTTTTCAGCAATGCCTGTCTCTAGTTCACCAGCCTGTTAAAGAAGACAGTTAATACCCCTTAATATTATGTCAAATACCAGGTTGGAAACCTCCTCAAGGGATGCTGTCTTTGGACTGGTAAGAAATGAATATAGAAAGAACATTACCCCGAGGCTTCAGAAGGAGTCTGTGTAGGCTTTGTAGAACGTAGACTCCGAGGTTTTCTCTCCTTATTGTTAACCAGGGCAAGAGGAGACTGTCTGGGGCCTGGGAGTTCTTAGGCACATTGGTGGGGGCTGCCAGTTGCTTTCTGGGAGGAACATGGAAAGATAAATGAAGCATTGAGACACTGAGATGCTTTCCCTCATCAGCACAGAAAGCATCCTGGGCCTGAAGCCAGGGCGGAGGAGAAAGGAGAAAGCTTGGAGCGTGGAGTGGGATCTAGAGGGGGACGGGCAGCTAGCTGTTCTCATACCACCACATTCTCAGAGCCGGACCCAGAACACGCTCTGGGGACCTGAATTTTCAAGCTCAGACCTCAGGCTGTAAACAGGGACAGTGGTGGCCCAGGTTCACACAGAGGTCCCACCTTCACAGCGTTGTGGTTTGGGGATTCCTACCTGGGCCCCCTGTTCCATGGGGCCATGAAGGTGACGGCAGCTCTAAGCACTGTGTTTGTATGTTACACAAGGCACAGCGTCCACACAGCTCATGCATTCCTTCATACAGCTTCCAGAGTAATTTCTGGAAACAGAGACTGTCCAATACCCCGCTGAGCCACCTGCACCCTCCCACCATCCTTGGAATGCCGGCCTGTAAATACTTTTCTGTTTTGCTTTGTTTGTTTGTTTTGTTCGTTTGTTTGAGACAGGGTTTCTCAGTGTAGCTCTGGCTATCCTAGGATTTTCTTTGTAGACCGGGGTGGCCTCAAATGCAGAGATCTGGCCGCCTCTTTCTCCTAAGTGCTGGGATTAAAGGCTTATGACACCACCACCCAGCTGTAACTACTTTCTAATTTAAAATATTGTATGAGGGCTGGAGAGTTGGCTCAGTGGTTAAGAGTCACCTGTTCTTGCAAGGGATCTGAGTTCACTTCCCAGCACCCACGTGAAGGCCTACTACCTCTTCTTGAAGGAAGCATACACATGGTACACAGACATACATGCAGGCAAAACACACACAGGCAAAACACTTACACACAGAAGACCATGAAATAAATCTAAAAAGAAATATTTTTTGTTAATTATTAGTGTGTGTACACATTTGTGTGCATGTGTGTACACATTTGTGTGCATGTGTGTACACATGGAACTCAAAAGGACAGCTTTTGGGAGTTGGGTCTTTCCTGAAGGTCAAACTCAGGTGATGGGGCTGAGTCACCTCTCTGGCCTACTTCTTTATTTTTTGAGACAGGGTCTCACTATATCACACTGGCTGGCCTTAAAGTCAAGGAAGCACTCCTGCCTTCGCCTTCCAAATGTTAGGCTAACAGGTACCACCACGTTTGGCTAGCCAACTTCCAATCATACGTCCTCAGCTCTGAGCTTCCTATCCTTTTTACCCGTTTCATGTCCCTGTCCTCAGACTCACACCATTCACCACATAGTTCCCAATCTTCCCTCTAACTCGGGTCACTTCTTGTCTCACTCGGATCCCCCTCTCCAGGTCTCTCTCTAGTGCGGCTTCCATAGAGGGCCCTGCATTTACTTGTTGGGGCTGCTGTGACAGAGGCCACAGTCTGAAATGGGAAAGTTCGGACACTTAGGAGGTCAAAGTGCAGGTCAAGGTGCAGGCTTTTTCCAGCACCGTGAGGGGAGCCTGCAGCAGGCCCTTTCTGAAGCCCCTAGAACTCTGGTGGATCTTTGGCCTTCCTTGATTGTAGATGTGATACCTCCATCATTGCCTTCACTGTTAACTTGTGTTCTCCCAAATGTCCCCAGTGTCTTCTCCCAAGTGTAATGTCCCCCAGAATGTCCCCACTGTGCTGTCCCCAGTGTGTCACCTTCTGACAAGGACAGTAGTTGTTTTGGATTGAGGGTCTACACCACTCCCAACATAACGTCACCTTGGTGATCTATGCAAGAGCTCTTTCAGACAAGGCCACATTCTGGGCTGATGGAGGTGAGGCCTTGGAGGATCTGTTTTTGCAGGGCCAGTTCCACTTGAACCTGACCTTCTGTGATGTCTGCTCTGCCGACTCTCTAACTTCACCATGTCTCCTCGTTTGCCGATACCCTCCCTGTTAGCTAGGGCAATGCCAGCATAAAGCAGCCGTCCAGGGGCGGCACTAGGATTCAGAAAAAGCAGAAGGAAGATGGAACAAAGCACCATCTTTGGTGGGTGGCTCGTGAGGGAGTGGTTTGTTTCTTTTATGTGCCTTTTAGACAAAGGGCTGGAGCAAAGAAGGCTGTTATAGTGAGCACTTGATGTTCTCAGCCCTCATCCGGTGGGCACAGGCCACCCTACCAGCTTGGTTTTGTGTGTGTGTGTGTGTGTGTGTGTGCACATCCTCCAGGAGCGTGCTGAGTACAAACATGCGTCCTTTCGCATGGTGTCCCTTGACCTCAGTCTCTGCACCCCCTGGTGAGGTAGAGCTAGAATGTGTGTGGTTTGTGTGAGGCTGCAGAGGGTGGGTAATTGAAAGGGTGAGGGGGCTGTTGCAGTTTGCCTCTGGGAGGGTTGTCAGGATCTGAGCCATCCATCTTCATCCCACAGTGGAAAACGTAGGGAAGGCAAGCAGTCTTGTATAGAACGGAGTTTATATGGCCCATCCTGAGTGTATCTGGCCAGGGGCTCAGAAGTGCATGGCTCACCATGGTACATGTGTTCACTCTGATTGCTGGCTGTGGTGAGGAGGCTGAGGCCCTGAGGACTGCTGATTGCTTCCTCTGTTGCCCTGTCTTGTTTGTGTGTAGGACTGTCCAGTCTTCTAGACAGATGCTGAGAGGGAGGGTCCCCAGATACTCATGTCTTGCTTGGAGTGACAAGACTTAGGCCAGGTAGCTAGGCTGATGTGTCTCCCTGTCTCTTCTGTTATGTCTGTGGGAGCCAGGTTCATAGCTATTAATGTGGCAGCGAACATTACTGTAGAAAGTCTCTGGGCCTCTTGAGCACCCCATGCCGTGTCTCCTTTCTAAAGATGGTCACAGGCCTGGAAGAAGGTGATTCCCGTGCCGTGTTGGCTCCACAGCCTAGAAAATCCTGGGATCCTCCTCCCTTGCTTGGCCAGAGTCTATGACTTACTCTGGAGCCACCTTGGACTCGAAGTTTGTTAACTTCTCTGGTAGGACCCTCAGAGAAGCACCCCACCCCCACCCCATACACCCAAGCCCAGGACAGAGGACCAGATCTGCATGTGTTATGGAGAGAATACACACACATCAGAAGGTAGCGGGTAAGGATTTGTGGTCAGAAAGCACTTGGGTCTGCCCTTTCTGGGCAGCGACATTTTATAACTGACCTAATCTTGCTCCAGCTTCATTTTCTTTCTCTGAGCAAGATAGGGTAACATTTGTTTGGAGCTGTGGCGTATTACGTAATGTGCCCGGTCCCTGTTATGTGGAGGGATGGGTGGGATGCTGGATCCGGTGGGCCGAAGTTGCAAGTCTCTCCTGTCCCCAGGTTCTCATTTAGAGTGTGTCTGCTGCCCTGGGACAAGCAGGCACTCCTAGGCCATGCAAAGCCAAAGGGAACAACAGGACACAGACCTGACCTCGGAGAGGTCACAGAGACAGGCCAAGGCATCTTTTTGCAGCTCACAGTGGGCACGATTAGCCAAGCCAGACTCTGTCAGTCCCTCTGAAATAGGAGGCCGAGGGTGTCTCAGAGCTGGCATCATGCCCAGGCCCCTGAACCAAAAAGACCCTTCCTGTTTGTCATTGGAAGTGGTGGCTCCCCCAGGAACCGAGACTAATGAAGTGCTGGAGGGATTGAGAGTAGAGAAACCCCAGGACACGAGCTGGCATCTTCTACGGGTGGGGCCTCCCGGGAGCCTGCTCTGGGCTGGCTCATCGCTGAAGCTTTGCCAACATTGCCTTGTCCAATAAGGAATGCAGGAGCAGATGCCAGGGCTCCATCCGACAGATGAGGAAACAGACTTAGATGGGCTGAAGGTCACTGCCTATAGCCGTCTGCTCTCTCCTTCATCGTTTACAGTCCGAGTCACCCAGATACAAAAGCCACTACTGCCATGGGGTCTCAGTGAGAGACCCCCCTGCCTCTGCTTACAGGTGTGCCTGGCATAGAGCAAGTTCTCAGTAAATGTTAGATACTGGCTAGATTTGGACCCAGACCTTTTTCTTCTACACCTGTTCTACATACTGTTAACCTGATAACTTAAAGAAACAAGATACTGAGCTGGTTTGAAACTCCCAAGTAGCACAATATGAGAAGACTCATCTTACCTAGTCCCGTAAGAACCCCCCGTTACTCTCCTCAGGGGAAATTATCACTCCCTTCGGTCCCTTGGGGTCCGCTGAGATGCTGTGGGCATAGGGAGGTGGATGTCTGTAGCTCCCCTCTGCCCATACACTCCACAGCACAGTGCATTGGGTCACCTCCTAAGCTTTTCCCCTCCCTTTGTGGGTTTACTTTATTAATTTTGGGTGGTTATAAATAATGCCCTGTGTGTTGGCTTGCCAGCAGGATTGAGTCCCCGTGCTGCGAATGCTTCAGGATGCTTCCGCTGTCCTTCCTGATGAGAGATCAGGAAGTAGCATTTTGCTGGAGATGTCAGTTCCTCCTCCTGGAGTTTCAGAGTCTAGAGCTATAAGACTGGCTGGGACCTCCTTGGCTGAGATACCCAGCAGATGGTATACTGCCAGTAGGCAAGAAACTACCTCAGACATAATCTTCGGCTATGTTGTCACTGCCTGACACTTCAGGCAAAGTGTCTAGCCAACATTGCCTGAAAAACCCAAGGGTGGCCATTCCCCTTGCTTACTGGCTATCCAATCTGAGCTCATTGTTTTGGCTTCTGGAATCTTCTTTGCCTCCCATATAAATGGTCACCAGGCTGTAGCTGCTTCAGACTGGGAGATTAGGGGAATAATATGTATCATTTGCTCAGTTCAGCACCTGGTATGGGGCTAGGCTCCTGTAGTTCTGGGGAAGGGATTACTCAGATCGTGCTGGCAAACAGCCAACAAGGATTAAATTGAAGCTAGAGAAAAATCTATCTTCACGTGATCTCAGCTGAAATCCCTGCCACCGACTTGTGCATGGTGGGCTGGCTCTGCTTCAGAGCGACTGCCTGATGACGGGGCTCTGGCGTGTGCTATGGTAGGGTGCTTCGTTATCTTTGCTTTGCAGGTGAAGAAACCAGTCTGAGGGTCAAGGGTACACACTCTCCCTAGGCTCAGGCCTGTGGATCCAGACACTTGGTGATCTGCTTGGGAGGTGCCACCTCGTGCCTGGGGTGGCTCAGAGAAAGATAATTGTCAGGGAGCTGAGGTACGAGGGCCCCAGAAGCCTCTTTCTTCAATCCCAGTCTCCCGCACACACTCAGAGGGCAGCCGGACCGGGATGTGGCCTGTGGCTTCCCTGCATGCTGAGTGGAGCTGCCAGTTCTTGTCTGTCTTTGCCAGCTTGTATTGTGTGCCTTTCCTCAGGACAGGAAGAGACTGCCTGGTGGTGTGTGTGTGTGTCTGTCTGTCTGTCTGTCTGTCTGTGTCTGGGGGTATTTCCCCTTATGCTGTCTTAGGCCCATGGGCACCATGAATTGGAACAAGATGAACTGTCCACTAGGCCAAAGTGGCTGCTGTCGAGGGACTTGTGGGCTGGGCAGGTGGAGGGGGCTGTGGGGGGCTTTCCTGAGTGCTGTGGAACGAACGGCCAGGTTCGTGAGTAGCTTGTTCAGGTCTTCAGCCTGATGATCCTAAAGGACCAGAAAGTATTCTTTTCTTACAGGATAAATCTCTGTGCCCGTATTCTATCCATATTCCAAAACAGTCGTGTTAAAAGCCCCTCCAAACCCCACAGGGCCCCACTTGCTAGCATTGAACATGTCTTTCTTCTCAGTAAATGAAGGAAGAAGTGGCGTAGGGGAACTTCCTGTCGCATCAGTCAGGTTGATATGTGGTTCTGGGTTGTCAGGTGGCCTGAGGTCCTGGAGACTGAAACAGCAGGCAGACACACACACACACACACACACACACACACACACACACCCCTCCCCAGTTCCTTCTACCTGTGACAGGGCTGTCAGGGAAAGAGGGAGAACATCCCAGCGTCCCTTTAAATCTTCCCAAATGGCGGACACAAGCACTTACTCCACAGGGCATCATTAGCCAGAGCTCATTACGCCTGGTTGTAGTGAGCCGGGGGCTGTGCTGCTTTGTCTCCTGGAAAGCGGGGCTGCGCCTTGCTCCTCCTCCCTATTTCTCAGTTTCCACAGCAAATGTCTCCACTGGTCTTCTTTGCTGCCATCTTGGTGCTGCCATCTTGGTGGCTTCCAAATATCTCTTTGCGGTGTGCATGCCCATGGTTATACAGCCAATCCCCGCCTTTCCACGGCAGTCCTGGTCTTCACACTGTCCGTGTGGACATTCTCCATAGACTTCCTTCCAGGAGTGGGCTTTCTGAGACAGACGCATGGGGTGTGAGCATTCTGACTCCTCTTTAACTTGGCCCTCAGGCACTCTTAGGTCTGCTCCTCTTTAGGTTTTGTTGTTGTTGTTGGGGTTTTTTTGTTGTTTTGTTTTCTTTTGAGCAAGGTCTCTATACATAGCCATGACTGTTCAGGCTGGCCTCAAACTTACCTCTGGGAGTTGTATTCTATCGAGCAGAATATTTATCCCCCTGCCTCTGCCTTTCAAGTGTGGAATTAAAGGTGTGTGGCCCCATGTCTAGTTATGCCTTTTACAACTCTTAAGATTACTGGTTCTCCCTTCTCTCTTTCTCTGTGTGTACACCTGTAGGCGTGCGTGCGTGCGTGCGTGCGTGCGTGCGTGCGTGCGTGCGTGCGTGCGCGCGCACTCACGTGTCCTTGTGCACGTGGAAGCCAGAGGAAGACGTTAGTCAGCCATCTTCCTTGATCACTCTCCACCTTATTTTTTGAGGCAGGATCTCCCTGAACCTGGAGTTTGTTGATTCAGCTAAGCTGACTGACTGGCCAGCGAGCTGCTAGGGTCTTCTTGTCTCCCTAACTTGTCCCTTAGTCCTAGGGTTACACATGCACGCTCTTGTGACTTACATAGCGACTGGAGAAGTGAACTCAGGGTGTCACACTTATGTAGCAGACACTTTTTAGACTGGGCCATCTTCCCCTTCTGCTCAATGATATGTATTTTTTCTCTTTTCCTGGTTTAATTGTAAGTACTGATGACTGTAATGTTACTGAAGGTATCAGGATCACAGTCTGGACTCCAGCTTCCCTAACAAGCTATGTTTGGCCACCTCCTACCGATTAGACAGACAAGTAGTAGTGAAAAGCAGAGAAAGATTTAATCTTTGTGCCCACATGGAAAAGGAAAAGAAAGAGACCCGGCCACTGCGCCTGCCCCCATCCAAAGTCCATCCCCAGGGTCCTGACCTGAGGGTCAGGTTTAAATAGCGGTTAAGAAGTTTGCATAACTGAGCATTCCTGGCCAAGATGTGGATCCGCCCATTATTGTCTGGGCAACAGTCTCTCCTACAAGGTGGGGCACATGTGCAAGCATGTGTGGTTATAATATGTGTGTACATGCCATAAAGTGTGTGTATGAGAGAGAGACACGCAAAACCAGCCAGTACACCCTAACAAGCTTGGCTTGGCCACATACCTGCAGAAGGCTTGAAGTTCCCCAAATGTTGGTGCCACAGGGCTTTGCCACCGTCTGTAGAGTAAAAATGTTGTCTACTTTTCTGCCTTAATTGAGTTGCTGCTGCACACCATTGCCCTAGTCACTGGGGGACTGGGGAACTGGGTCAGGGAATAAAGGCACCAGCCTCCCTTTTTGATCTGGGGCAGAGGCCATTTGGATGATGGGTATGTATCTCCCTTGGTGTAGTTTACAGGTTTGGGCGGCCAGACTCAAACTCCTGACTGTGGGACTTTGTGACATTCCTTTGGGTGTAAGGTGCTTATTCAGGAAGCTATGTCCTACATCATCATGCTTTTGGGATCAAACCCACACAGAGACCCTATCGCCTCTTGGGGTCTATCTTTGAGAGGCCCAGACTGAGAAACCTACTTCTGTGTACTAGACTGGTTCTTTAGCCAGATCCCAGGACTCTAATGGAGCCTAGAGATCAGGTCTTTGATCTGTCTGGGCCATTTGTCCTACTCAGCCTTGGCTAAGGCAAAACTTTTGATGTAGTGGGTCCCATTTGAAGTCACAGCTGAAAACACCACTCCCGGGCCACACGCAGGGAGGAGAGGGGAAGAAACCCCGGACGCCCTTTGGTGTGAACAGAAGTCTAGTGTCAGCAGGAGAGAAACCTGGGTTCCCATACTGTGAAACTCCCTGCTCATGTCACTGAACCCCTGTGTGACTCAATGTCTTCATCTGCACCCCGTGTTGTCAGTGCTCGTTTAGGAGTACAGGGTGTAGCTTCTGGTAAGCACCGTGTGGGTGGCAGTTGTCATTACCAACCGCAGAGAGCCGAGGTGTGGCTGCACACTCTTTGAGGATGTCAGTGTGTACCCAGGCTCTGCAGAATTCAAGCCTGGCCCGTGCTGCGTTCTTGTGACATGCTACTATCAGAGGAGTGGGGGTTTCATGTTGGTCACAATATGAACAGCAAGGAGAGAGGGGTCTAACAGCTGGCATTTATTGGATGTACCTGTACACTGTATTCTTTGACCACCCTGTTCCTCTGAGGGGGTTGAATTCCTTGCGTATAATGAGCAGGGTCTGAGTAGGTATGCAGCGGCTGTGTGTGTTGCAGAACGGTGAGGTTTCTTTCTGCAGTTGAAGCTCTAAGAAGGTAGTAGCCACAAAAGCCAGTCCTCCCACCTGGCTAATTCCTGCTGCAGCCTCAGTTGTAGCTTTTGAACTCTGAAGTTAGGTACACCCTACCATCTTGGAAGCCATAGGTTTGTTTAGCTTAACAACCTTGAATCTCCATGACCCTGTGCTGGGGGCATGCATACTTTGCAGTGAAGAACCCTGAAGGAGGGGCCCAACTGACAGCAATCCACATCATGGTGATAGGGAGAATTGCCCTGAAGAAGCAACAGGAAGTCTGGGGGGGTGGAGTGTGGGGGTGGTCTTGTGGGTACAGGTGAGATGAGGGACCAATGCATTCTTGAGGTTTGTTACAAGATGAGTTGAGAAGTGTCAAGAGTTAGGAAACTTGGGAGCTAGAGAGATGGCTCAATGGTTAAGAGCACTGGCTGCTCTTTCAGAGGTCCTGAGTTCAATTCCCAGTAACCACACGGTGGCTCACAACCATCTGTAATGGGATCCAGTACCCTCTTCTGGTGTACCGGAAGACATGACTCATTTAAGTACTCATATACTTAAATAAAATCTTTAAAAAAAAAAAAAAAAAGAGTTAGGAAACTTGCCCTGAGACTCGTCACAGCCCTGAGGAGTATGTGGCAGAGTTAACAGCAGCCTCATTTTGTGAATGGGGAAACTGAGGCACAGTATAGTTAGATGACCTTGGCTACCCAGAAATAATGGAGTTAAATGGGTTTCCTGGCCTTGCTTACATCTCTGCCTGGTTCCAGGTGCTGGCATTGGGATGGGGACAGTGTCTGGGCATAGCTTGGTTACCAGGTAGGGCATGATATGCTAATTACTGCTGTTTTGGAAATCAGAGGTGACTCGTGGGCCACTGGGATTTGCCAACTTTGTTCCATGTCCTCCCAGCCCTGCCTGCCCACCTCAGGAACCTCAGTGCCTTTGTCAGCGAGGGGAACAGTGGCCCTTTGTTCTCTCTGTGTGCTGCATGGAGAACCGTGTCCAGTGCTGACCTCGCTGGACAGTCAGACCTGGAAGTGGAGCAACCATGGATTCCTGGCCTCAGTGGTCAGACCTTTCAGTGCCATGCCCTTAACATTCACTGAGAGGGACAGTCCACGCCCCTCCCAAGGGGGAGAGCAAGCAGTCTCTGGGACTGTTCTGGGAGCTGAGTGGTCAGAGAAATGGAATGGTGAGCTCACATGGAATCTTTACCCTGAGTCCTGTCCTTACCCTATCTAGGAGACAGGGCTTTGACTGTCCATCCCTTCTGTACAGTCCCCTCATCTGTGATACACTGTCTCCCAAGGGCCCCACCTTTGCAGTGTTCCTTCTGTGGTGTTCTGGTTCCAGGAGCCCTTCACGCCCATCACACACTCACTACTGAGGCTGCAGATGAAGTCCAAGTGAGGAAAGACTAGGGCTTCTCTGGCTTTCTTTTGAGTCATCATCTTTGGAGAGTGATGGTGGCTTCTCTGGTCACTTGAAGAAAAACAGAAGGCTCGTTCGTATATACAACTCAGAAGTGCAATGGTGGCTCACACCTGGGACCCCCAACACCCAGAAGGGAGAATCAGGAGGATGGCTGCAAGTTCAAGGGCAGCTTGAGCTACAGAGAAGAAAAAATAGCTGGGTGTAGTGAGTCTAGAGGCACAGACAGGCAGATCTTTTGTGAGTTCAAGGCCATCCTGGTCTACATAGAGTGGTCCACGACAGCCAGGGCTATGTAGAAAAACCCTATCTCAAAAAAGGGTATGGGAGCCAGGCGTGGTGGCGCACGCCTTTAATCCCAGCACTTGGGAGGCAGAGGCAGGCGGATTTTTGAGCTCAAGACTAGCCTGGTCTACAAAGTGAGTTCCAGGACAGCCAGAGCTACACAGAGAAACCCTGTCTCAGAAAAAAAAAAAAAAAAAAAGTGTGTGTGTGTGGGGGGGGTTATGGGGCTGGTGAGATGGCTCAGTGGTTAAGAGCACTGACTGCTCTTCCGAAGGTCCTGAGTTCAAATCCCAGCAACCACATGGTGGCTCACAACCATCTGTAAGGAGATCTGATGCCCTCTTTTGGTGTGCCTAAAGACAACTACAGTATACTTACATATAATAATAAATAAATCATTGGGGCAGAGGGAGCAGAAGAAGTCCTGAGTTCAATTCCCAGCAACCACATGATGGCTCACAAACATCTATACAACTACAGTGTACTCATATACATAAAAATAAATCTTTTTTAAAAGGGGGGGGGCAGAAACGAAGTCTCAGTGCTGTGGTAAGAGGTGGCCATACTGTGGAATAGAGCCACACCAGGGCCTGATGTGTGTCCTGAGTTGCTTTTCTTGTGAAAGGGCTTTATTGGCATAAGGATGCCTGGAAAGTACACAGAGGAAGGTGGCCAGCTTCCAGACTCAACTGTTTACCTTCTGTAGAGCAGCCAGGAACGCAAGGAGCTTATTTTCCAAACAGCCCCTGGTTGTCAGGTCTACGGGCCTCAGGCTGATGTCCACCTCCTTCCCCAATCCTCAGGGGACCCCTGGCCTTTTTCTGCCTGGGTTTTTGTTCTTGCAAACTCCAGTAGCCCAAGATGCACCTCTGGCTTCTAAAACAACAATAATGAACACAAGCATGCCCTACCTGGTACCTAAACTAGGCCCTGACACTATGCCCCTCCCCAGTACCTGGCCCAGTGAGGACTGGAGATGGAGACCAGCGTGGTAGTTCTGTCTGAACTTAGGGAATGTGCCCACTGTCAGTCTTGGGACTCAGTCATCTTTTCATAGCTGCCGTAGTCTGAAAATACTGTCCTTTTGTCTGTGGTACCTGCCACGGCAGAACCCAGCAGGCTGTAGTTCCTTGGATGCGGCCTCTCACCGTAGGCTTTTTCACTTGCCTTCAAATCCTGTCTGGGTTGGAAGAAAATCTAGTGTGGCATTACCACACAGAGCCAGAGAGGCCCTTTGAGTTTCCTCAAGGAAAACTGAAGCCAGGGTCATGACAAGCTGGTGGCTTGGCAGAGTAGACACTGGCATTCCTCCGGGCCTCAGGCTACTGCCGGCTACATAGCATGGCTGGCCCCTTTTTTTTTCTTCTTCCTCGGTTCTTGGTGTTCTGGTCGTAGGAGGTAGGAGTATCATTCCCATCTCCCAGCCCTGCTGTGAGGTCTCAGAAGACACCCAGGAAGCAGAGTCAGGGTGAATCCCCTTAACACTGAGACCAGCCAGACACAATTTTAAACAACAACAAAAGATACTTGGGTCGCATCCCTTCCGCTCCTCAGTCTGGTGTCCTGCCTGTATTTGTTTTGTTTGGTACACAAGCCCATCACCATGGGAAGGAAGCATAGCCCTTGATGTTTTCCTATTGGGAGGTCTATGGTCTTTTTTTAAATTTAATTTTATTTTTTATTTTTCCTTAAATAGGGGTGACCTTTTAACATCTCTCCTGGCAGACCATGGGGTTAAGGACAGCAGGAAGGAGCTGTCGTATTTCCAAAGGCTTATCAGAAAACAGTTAAAATAACAATGTATGTGGGCAGGTGTGAGCAGGGCTTGAGGGGCTGACAAGACGGTATGCAGTATGAACGAGTGTGGGGAAATTGTCACCACTCATAGGCCTGCTGGGACAGGGGAACCAAGAATGTAACAGGAGCCACAGAGATGGCTGGCCGTCTTGGCAGATGGGCTGTGCAGGAATACCAGGACTGAAAGAGTCATGAGGACCAGGTGCAGGGATCAAGAGTCATGACCTGCCTTCGTTATCACCTCTGATATGGCCTCTATCTGCCATTCTGCCAGAAGACAGCAGCTATATGGTTGTGACACCCAGGGGACAGAGTGGACAAGGGGCAGAGGATGAAGGATGTGTTGGGAGTTTAAATCAATTGTCTAAGGTCTTACTTTGTATCCAAGCCAAACTCTCCCACCCAGGTCCTAGGCAGGTTTTTTAAAGCATCTGCCCTCACTTGCTTAGTTTGTGATTTCCTTTCCTCTAGTGGTTGGGAATAAAAGGTGACAGGTATGTATGTCATTCGCCTACTCTCTCCTCACAATGACAGTTTGTAGCTATCTTTTGTCACAGGTGATACAGACCTAGCCAGCCCTGAGTCCTCATAGGTACTTGCTGCCCATGACAGTGATGGGTACGTCAGGGATAGCTTTCTCTGGCCTAGTTGAGGCTCTGTGGGGGGGTCAGCCAGGTGCTGGGCTGGCGCCACTTGCCTCCAAGAGTCTAGCCTGTCAGGTGGTGATGGTCATGTGCTGGCGGCAGACATCTGGCACATCAGGAAGTGTGGTGTCAGGGTGCCCTGGCTGTTGGCAGGTGCTTTTGGCTTGGGGTCAGCTGATGCTGAATACCAGCCGGCTACTCTGGCTCCCTCGAGGCTTGATCCTCCCAGACCTGTGTTCTTGACAAAACAAACACATTCCCCTGTGGAGCAGTGTGTGAAGTACTCAACTGACCCTCCCACCCCCACCCGGCATCCCTGTCCTCCGGCAGCCCTAGGGTCAGTGACACGCCCTGGTTTCAGGGTGGAATCCAAGTGCTCTGGTTCTCAGGGAAGCGACTCCTAGACTTGCCAGGAACACCACTTTGCCACGGCTTCAGAGCATCGGGGAAGAATATCGGCTTAGATGGAGTTCTGACTGGGTGACTGGTCATTTTTCTTAATCTCTCTGAGCTCTGGTTTCAGTGGTTGGGCAGATGAGGTGTGTCCAGTAAATGCTATCTCCATACAGCCAGTGTGCACCGTCCCCTGCTTGTGTGCCTTTGGGGACCTGCATGCTAACAAGGAGTCTGGGATCTCCTCAGCTACTAAGAATAATGAGTAGTGGGGCCCTTGGGCTCTTACTCTGTCTGTCTCGTCTCTTGGGGTGCTGCTCAGGGGTCCCAGATGTGGACTCAGGAACTGAAGCTCTTCTCCTGTGTTGTTCTCTCCTTACAGTTGAACCTCAGCAGGCCGATTGAGGAGCAGGGCCCGCTGGACGTCATCATCCACAAGCTGACCGATGTCATCCTCGAGGCTGACCAGAATGACACCCAGTCCCTGGAATTGGTGCACAGATTCCAAGTGAGTAAGGGTGGAGGGAGAGCCAGGATAGGAGAGCTGTAAGCTTAGAGAGATGAGTGGCTTCTGTAGAAACTTATGAGCTGTGATTTCCTGGGCAAGTGCTCAGGCCAGGCCTCAGTCTTGCATGTAACGCAGGTTTGATGTCGGTACTGGTCTGAGTGTTGATGAACCCAGATAAGGTTTCTGTGTCTCCAGGGCAGGTGTGCTCAGCACTGGCTGGTGGCTTCAACTTGACCCCAGGATGGGACCTTTCTGTTGCACCCTGGGGTCAAGGGCCCTTTCTTGAAAGCGTTTGGCGGGAAAGCCACTCAGTTGTTTGATTTGATATTGTGTATGACATTTCTCATGCTCCCACCCATTTCCCCAGCAGCTCCGGGTCCTGACCCCTGGTTGACCTGATTGTCATCTTGGGGTTCTCATGTGGGGTGGCCACTGCTGCTGTCATCGCTGCTGACTCTCCCTGTGTGTCCTCTCTTGTGGACAGATGCGATTCTTTCCTCTGGCAGGCAGCTCAGGAGTCATGAAACAAAGTAGTATTATCAGCGGAAATGCAGCTAAAACGGTGGCTGTTCCAGGGCCGCCCTAGGCACAGGGCGGGCGCTTGGACCAGCACTTTTCATCTGCAGTAATTGGAAGCTGGAGATCCTTTCCTCTGTTAGGACAAAGGCACTCTTGTCACACAGCAGCCATCCTGCTGACAGCGTTCCTCTTGCCACGAGTTCAGGGTTGGTGGCCTTAGGCCCCACCCCACCCCCTAGTGTCTCATGGCTCTCGCCCACTTCCTGGAGACCTCTCGTTGTCTTTCCTCGCTGCTTGTCCTACTCAGTCCCTCCTGCATGCTTTTCAGGGTGTCCGAAATGAGGTAGGGATTGTCCCCGTGGGCCTCTGCACAGAGCCCCTCTTGTTTGCTCATAGGCTGAGGCTGTGGCCATGGTGCTCCTCACCTTGTAGGGCCTCAGTTTTCTTGTTTGTTAGATGAGTGCTCGCAGGGAGGAGCAGCTGGCAGTAATGGGAAGAGCTTCCGTGCTCAGCCCTGGAGGTATGTGGCATGCATACTCCTTGGGTCCCTGCTCTGGGGCAGTTCTTCAAGGCCAGCTCAGGAGTGAGACAAGGCTGGAAGGTTTGACCTGACTGGCCCCCACTCCCCAACCTGGACTTAGCCTGAAAAGCAGCCAGCTTGAGCCTGTTTCGTATCTACATCCCGCAGGGCAGGTCTCATCAGCTTTGTTTTATAACCAGGAAACTATGGCTCAGAGGTGTGCAGGGTGTGGTAGAGCCAGGGCTTATTAATATTGACTTTCTCAGAGAGCCCTCTCTGCTTGTTCCCTGTGTGGCGCTTAGACCACCTCTCAGTGACCAAGTGACCGAATGCCTTCACCACCATCCTGTAGGTACAGTGGACACTCAGTGAAGTAGTCACCATCATGTCTCCTGTCCTTTAGGTGGCCCCCAAGTGTCTACTTCCTATATCTGCAGCTCCTCAGACAGTGGCTGTTCTCTGGGGATTTGTGTAGAATGTCTGCCAGTCCCACAGAAGGTAGTGCTGGTGCCTTGCAGGGACCCTGCCAAGCTCCCTCTGGGAAAGCCAGGCCGGGGTAAGGGTGAGGACTCCAGCAGGAGCTATTCAGTCACTCTCATTACTCATTACTTTTCTATTGCTGTGATAAAAACACTATGACCAGGATGTCTTGTAGAAGAGTTTATTCTAGCTGACAGCTCCAGAGGCAGAGTCCATAGCATTAGGGAGACACAGCAGACAGTGGCAGCCCGGCAGCAGGAGTAGGAAGTTGAGAGCTCACATTCTCAACCTCAAGTGTGAAGCAGAGAATGAACTGGTAGTAGGTGAGGCACTTCCTTCTCAGAGCCTGCCCACAGCAACACATCCAGGCTACACCACCTAAACCTTCCCCCAGTAACACCAACTGGGAACCAAGTGTTCCCATGCCTGAGACCGCAGGGCACGCTTCTCATTCAAACACCATAGGCTCTCAAGCCACAGTCAGAAAGTAGTCAAGTGACTCTGGAACTGGTGTTAGATCCTGCTGTCCCTCTTCAGTGCCCTGCCGCTTCTTCGGAGTCAGGTGAGAGGGAAGGCACATGGGAACCAGCCTCCAAATCCATGGGCCATGTAACCCCAGTAGTGTATAATATAGTTATGATATTATGATCATTATGTGCATAACTGCTTTGTCTGCATGTATGTTTGTGTACCACATATGTGCTTAGTGTCCACGTAAGCCAGAAGAAGGCTTTGTATTCCATGGAACTGGAGTTATAAAGAGCTGTGAGCCACTATATGTGCTGGGATGAACAGCCAGTGTCCTTAACCGTGGAACCATCTCTCTAGCTCCAGAAGAGTCAACTTAATGATAACAGATTTACATTACTGGGGTTACAGGGCCCATGGAC